>JAMKCH010017437.1:0-22542 GCA_023653785.1 Ophioderma brevispina
GGGTTTCGAAATGGACGACCGATTACAAACCGAGTGATGAGTTTTGACGACATCCAAATTGTTTCTTTTCGACGAGGGAAATTGGTTTGTGACTGATCGACGAACCGCGCAGAGACACGAAAACTTAGGAACCCTCAAAAAGGACACCGCCGTGGTCGAGAAACGTACACATGAAGCGGACGACTATTCAAATCGACGTGAGTGAGTTTGAGAACATGCTTTTAGGCCTATTAGGTTCGACCGATTCATATACTGATAGAGTAATCTTAATTATAAGTGACAAGTTGAAGTGCAATATTTTGGATACGCGGTATAAGTACGTTTTAGAAAAGGGACGGCGGGTTTACTTTGAGGAATCGAATCTAGTATAGTAAAATATAGATGATATCGTAATTTTAGGTCTTATTCTGAATTCGTTAGGGTGCCAGCCCTCGGGGTTGCGGCCCCAATTTAGGCACACAAAGGCGAGCCAATATGGCTGACAACGGAGCTTATTTTTTTACAGGATAGCAAATATTTATTTTACCTTGGTGATCAGAATATGATGGTTCAAAAATTCGGTATGTCCTAAACATAATTACATACACATCTTTATACTTGACATGACCTCTTTGTTGAGTGACTTTTAATGTCCAGTTCAAATGGCGTTATTAGTTTAACGATGGCACTTTATACAGAGAAGATTTCCAAATGGGCGCCTTTCCATATACCTTTCAAGTTCTACGTGTCCGTGGAAGTATTGGGTAGGTTGCAAAGAACAATAAACGTCTAACGTGAACGTCTATCTTGACCGCCTATAATCAATCATATTTATTTTGTTCATCGCAAATACAGCAAAATACCAGTTTTATATAATTATAAAGAATGTGTTACAATGAGAAGATAATTGTGATATTGATAATTATGTTATATAACATGATGAATAATTCTTATGTTGGCATTAAATATTTAAGATAGGGATACTGTTATAGAAAATATATAATGTCATACTATACACTTTTTACTATTACCCAAGTAAAAAAGCAGCCCAAGCGGTTTGTTAATATAATTCAGGAATATAATAAACATGTCGATTTGTGGATAGCTAGAAAAAGAATAATAAGGGTAGACGATGAGCAAGGACGAAAGATAAAATTATAACAAAATGATCATGTTAGTATTATGATTAACAACCAATGCATACGATTGGAAACATTTCATTTACATTAATGAGTTTGTGAACAGGTCCCTCAACTATGAATAGTACTTTAATCATTCCATTCTTAAAACAAAATGACACATGAAAACATAATATAAGGGGACAGACATTGTTCAAAATCTTGTAACAAGAGAGTTGATTTTGAATAGGCAGGCGTAAGAGATAAGAATAGGGTTTTTTCGTTTACGGACGTTTAAGGGGACATGTACACACCATAGCATAAAATAAAAATCTACATTGGCACCTATTTTGATCCCACTGTTAGGTCATTACGTTACATGGGTGAAGAATATTCGAAAAATAAAAGGGCAAGGTCAAAGGTCACCTCATCGAGAATAATGGCGGGCCATCTGGATTTGGGGCGGGTTTTGGGGTGGTGGTCCATGTATATCCAGGGTTTGTCTCCGTAACCAAAATGTAGTAGGGGGTTGATGAATGAAAATTGGATATGGTGTTTCTTACTATAGTACTGCAGTGCGCTACAGAGCCTTTTTGAGATTTATAATGTAAATACAATTTTTTATGCATCAAATATCAATTTGTGTAATTTTTATCAGAGGTTTGATAGAGTTTTGCATTTGAAATATTATTTTTCAATAAGGTCAAAATATAGTCGTTGTTAGGCTTGTTAGATGATAGATAAGGAGTGAGTACAGTTCTTTAAAAGATCAATATGATTGAAGATTAAGTTATTAGTAGTCCTTATATTAGCACAGCATCTTGTCAAGTTTAATGACTTAATGTTTTCATCCATAGGAAATATAACGCTAAATTAGACTAAATGTACTTGATGAAATAATCAATTTACAGAGTGAATAAAACCAAATTATGCATGAACAAAACACAAATTTGACACTCCCTGTTCACTCACCTGTGACGCAGTTGATGTTATTAATTGTCAATTAAAAAAAAAAAAAAAAAAAAATGAAGGAATTTGCGTTTGAAATTGAACCCCAAATGAGGTAGATATGAAAGATTTTCGTGGGGCGGCATCTATTTTTCTGTCTCATACAGGCTTGTCCCAAAAAAAGGGTGCCAGCAGATTAACTCGGATTTCTCAAAAAACTGTGAAGTTGTGAATTTCACTTTCATGGGGATATTAATTATTACTCTGTTGTATGACTTGTGGAGGCATGAAAATCCTTGCATGCAAGACAGGATATGACGGGCGGATTATTAAAGGCCATTGTTTTTTATCCATTCCAATGGGATTTACACAGTTGTAGTGATTATGGTAAATTCAGATATTTCGTGGCCATCGTGTTGCATTGATTAAAATGTATAACCTAATATGCTAATATAATAAATACAGTGCAGGCATCTGATCAAATATCTTACATTATACCACCAAATACAAAAATAACTTTTGAGCTGCCAATACTATTCAAAAAAAGGTTCCCTGTTGAATATTTCTGGTAGGGGGATGCATGTAATTTAACAGATTTTACGAAAGCAAAAAATTTGGGGGGGCTTGGTTTGGTGACAAATTAGATTCAGTCAATGTTTTAAAGTAGAGAAATTAATCAATAATGATCTTAGTTATAGTTCCCAATGAAAATGATGGTTACGTGTTCCAATTGTGTTAATTGAAAACACCTTCACGAGAAACGTCAAGAAAAATATATTTGTGTGTCAGTGAACATTTGGGTCGGGTAAAAAGATGCCAGTGCAAAAAGGTGCTGCAGAGAAAGGACTTTATGTCACAAAAGGCTATTTTCTTTTCTGGTAAAGGAAATGTGACTATGATATTCAACACATGTTCCATTAGTTTACAGTTTTATATATTTAGCAAAAGTTATTTATCATGCAAAACTGCACAAGGGTAGACGGATAACCAAGAGACATAAGGCAACTGTTTGATTTGTGCTGATCACTTCGACTGTAGGGCTTAATCATGCCCGTTTATTATTTTTCTAATGCCTATCTAGCCAGTTAATAAAATCAAACCCAAAACTAATATCGGGTTGCATTATGTTGTTCCACAGTTATTAATATTTAACAGTATTATGCCATGAATACATCTAGGTACATTCAATGTGTTGGAAATCGCTTACCCGGCAGCAGAATGGACAAATGATGTTAAACTGTGTAAATCCCATTGGAATGGGTGGAAAAACAGAATGGGCCTTAAAATCCGTCATATATCTGGTCGTGCGTGTGCTGATTGTCATGGGATTTGCACAAATATACAGAACGAGTATCATTTATATCCTCCATGAAAATGATAATTCCCAGCTTCAGCGCAGGTTGGAGAAATCGGAGTTTATCTGCTTGCACCACTTTTGTTGGGGACACCTGTATTCAGGACAAAAGAATGGAAATGAAAACCAGCCTTAACTGTGTAAATCCTTTGGAATGAGGGATTATAAAAGGATCAGTCGCGAAAAAAATCTTCATAATCTACATCTTTTTTCACAAAATTCCGCATTTTTTTCAGCCCATAAGAAGCCGAAAATATGCCAAGATCATTAAAAAATTAATTGCCGTCCCGTTGAGTAAACAGGTCAGGGTAAATTTTGTGTTTTTTAGTGCAAATTTTTTTTTTGATTCATATGTATATCAACCGTCAATCTTACTAATTGATTTAGTCATTACCACACTTCTCTGTGGGTAGGATTGGAGGTCGAACTCCACTGACTCGATTCGTCTGAAACATGCGCAAGTAGGCAAGATTTAGTTCAATGTTTCTATTATTTCTATAAATTACCCCCACCCACAATACTACAATTGTTCTTCACATTTAAAGTTTTACCAACCTTGTCACCCCATATTTGAAAAAAAGACAGTATACCATATGATTGGACCAAAGTGGTATTTTTGTAAATTACCCAAAAATGGTGTGATCTAGGAAATTGCGACAACTGGCGTGGCGTAGGCTCTCCTTTCATTACCGAGTAAGGTGTTCTGCAAAATTCTTCTCATGCGTATATGAAAAACAAATTGATAGTAACTCACGTTCCAGAACAAGTGGATTCAGAAGAGGCAAAGGCTGTATGGACCAACTCTTAACAACTCACAGGGTTCGGGTACATGAAGGCTACGGATCATATCAAAAAACTTATAACTAAGTCGAAGACAACGACATTTAACTTGTATTATATGAAAGATAATTGTCATAGAATTAACTGTGGGCATGGAAAAAATTTGAAGAAAAATTTCGTCCCCAGCTTTCAAATTGCAACAAAAATTGCCAAATTAATGAAAATTTGGCTCGAAAATCCAAGATGGCGGGCCGTGTGATTGATGGATGGTGATGAAGCTATTGTTTTGAGGTGCTCACAAAAAATAGTCATCAGAAGAATATTAAGTGGAAGACAAGCCATTGACATTTTTTATATGAACAGATAATTGGATAAGGATTAATGTAAGACTTCCAAAATGAGAAACAAAAGTGTCTTTGGTTTCAAAATCCACAAAGTATAGGAAAATTGGGTCACAAATCCAAAAATGTCGGATGCAATAAATGATCATGTCCGAACCCTGTGTCAACTTAGCAAATATTATTGAAACCAGTGCTTGGATGGAAAAGGCACCCTTATATGTGCAATTTTAGACTTTCAGGGAAAAAAGCCTTGAAGGTTCACAGAAATAGTTTTTGGAAGATTCGCTTCATATGGCAGACCTAATTAAAATAAGTTACCCTCATCCGCAGTTATACGAAATATTGGAATGTAGCATCATTGGACAAACCGTCTCAGTGGGTTCCCTGTGCAACGGGTGTTCGACAGGGATGCATCTTCTCCATATTATCAGTGGGTAGCTCACATTAGGACTGGATAA
Source organism: Ophioderma brevispina (assembly GCA_023653785.1). Classification (NCBI taxonomy): domain Eukaryota; kingdom Metazoa; phylum Echinodermata; class Ophiuroidea; order Amphilepidida; family Ophiodermatidae; genus Ophioderma; species Ophioderma brevispina. The sequence continues at coordinate 4,979 of JAMKCH010017437.1, forward strand.
TGAGAATACACACAAGACATTCAAACTAAGAGGCATTCACTGGACTTTATTGTCCTTTCTGAAGATTTGGATTTTGCAGCTGTCCTCGCCCTGTTATCGTCATTTTGACCATATTCAAAAAGGAAATGGACAACGCAACCATGAAGAAGAAGTGAACAATGTCAGAATGTGGGTAGTGTTGTTATTAGTAAAGAGGATAGAATGCCGCAACAAGCAAAGAGAATTAAATCGAGATGAGCAAGGCAAGAAAATGAATATGGAACCACCGAAATTACAGACTTAAAACAAAGATAAAGCTCTACAACAGTAATGTGATGTCAGTTTCTTCTCTATGTTGTGGAATGCTGGCGGGTCTACAGCTTGAATGAATACAACTTTTCAGCCTTCCATAATGGTTGCCTTAGGAGTGGCAAATCTTTGGCCCCAGTTAACATTTCAAATGAAAACCTGTTTCAATATACCACCCCAAATGCATGTTATAAGAAAAATTGACCAGCAGGAGGCTCAGATGGCTATAGGACATACATTCAGGATGCCAGCCAGACCATATCACCAAGACTGCTCTCCACTGGACACCACAAGGCAAACGCAAAAAAGAAGGACGTCCCAAAAAACATGGAGGAGGGACATTGTCAGCAGAATGTAAAAAACTAAGTATTTCATGGCAGAGGCAGAGAAGAGGGCTAAGGACAGAGCTAGATGGAGGAACTTGTTTGTAGCTTTATGCGTGTGAGAAGAAAATAAGACCAATGTCTCACATCTAATCTGCTTCTTTTAAAAAACAACTTGATCTCCAATCAATCTTACTAATGTCAGGAGTTTCCATACAACTGGAGCCAGAATGAGTACTTCCCAATTAATGGACCAGATCCAGATCCTTGTAAGAACATAATTTTGTTTTTTAAATGAGAGTACTGTAGTGTAATCAGGTAGGGTAAATGTCTGGAAGTTGGACTGAATGGCCCCCACAGAATGTACATGAGGCTGGAGTTGGAATCGAAAGTAAAAGACTTCACCAGTACTAATATAGTACCACATTATTTCCCTTTTTGTTTAAACCTTTTAAACTCTCTCAAGGCCCAGGCCCAGTACCAAGACCCCACCCAAAAACGACTACTCTAGTTGCTATAATCCTTAAAAGAAACGCACAGAGCTCCTGCACTACAACACTGGGGAGGTGTCGTGGTGCGTAATTATTCACATTATAATGCATCACTTTAAAACAAATTAAGTGACCTAAAGGCTTAATTTTAATTTAAGTATGTTTAAAAGATTGTCTTTGCGGTCTGAAAAACAAATATATTCTATGCAATATAGATGCTTTATTAACAGAGACTTAAACTAATCAATGTATGCCCATGGAGGTCCGCCATGGTCGCATCATTGGTACGTGCTCGGCATTGGGGACGTTGTATGACTTGAGAAGTCAATAGATAAAAAACAGGTGTCTAAGGACTGTCTAGGGTACTCCTGGGTCAGAAAATCGGAGGGATTTAGAAGTGTGTCCAGTAGAAAGACCAAGCAATAACGATCAATTAAAAACTGTCTGGGGGCGGATTCTTGAACAGAACATAGCTGAAAAGGTTTGGTTATTTCATTCACTGGCTCTTATTTCAAGACACACATGTACTATTATTACCATCATGATTTCTATTTTTCCCTGGGCCGATCAAAACGGCTCTGCCAATCATACGAAGATTATTAATAAACGTGTTACTTTGTTATCCATAATATAGTGCATTCTTCGTTGACTCCTGCAAGACATTAATTTGAAACAAAAAATGCATTATAGATGTTAAAAGCGTAAATTATAGTAGCCTGGCATTTGCCTTTAAGTAAGTATAGGCTAAAGAGGCAGAAAAAGAAAAAAGACATTATTAACCCCCTGCGGTTAACGGCCGATTTTTATTGGTTGTACATTGGGTTATATGATATATTTAGCCAATCGGAGACATGGTAAGAAAAGCTTGGAGGTTATTCAAATATATAGAAGGTATATTTTGATTGTAAATTTTACGCAGAAATCTCGCGCTACCCGCTGGGGAGCATTTTGTGAGCATGAAAATGTTCACATATCATGCACCACTTCAAAAAATCTAAATGCGTTTTTTACAATTATTAAAACTAAAGGACACTACATGATGGAACACATGACCCAACCCAATAACGTACCCTTATGGGCTCTGCGCACCCCAGTTCACAATGACGTTATATGTGTAACCATTCGATATGCGTAAGAGCGCCTCCTAAGACTTTGAAAAAGACTAGCATCGGCCGGGTTACGCTGAAATGTTGATGCCGTTTTGCAAGGTTGGCAATAGAATTATTGTGGTTTGTGTCCAGTCCACAAGGAGGGGCGAGAAAGCCTTCAATATTTTGGGTTTGTGTGATGACATCATTATGACATTGATTTTTCAGAGTAGGTAATCGAAATTCCAGGTGACTTTGAATCTATTCATGGCACTGACTGAAAATCATAGTTTTTCAACTAATGATGTCACTTTAGTGTTTCTTTTTTGTGGCCAATGGGTCCGTTCGCGAACCCAATGCGTAACCCTACGTGTTACTAACTCATAAACCTGCGTATGTCCTACATATTAGACCTTTTCATACCATTACACCTGCTATGATAAGTTGATCACCAGGCTGCATAGTATGCACGTAGATTACGACTGAGTTTCGCTGAAAACCCGAAAACCCCCCCTGTTTATTGACTGGAAAATTGGCCTGTTTTATCATCTCATTCCTGGGACTTTAATTCAACACTTGTGACAACTAACTTTCATCCCTCTCTTTCGTTCTTGTCAGCGCGTATCCACAACGTGTTCGGCGGCGAAGTTGGTGAATGATGTCGATTTATTCTACCCTAACCGACACAGAGTCTCCTGAAGAGGACACTCAGGCTTCAACGTGCGTTTAATTAAAGAATGCTGCCATGCAGAACCGTCAATTCTGGAGAGCCATCATCAATGCCCGACAGCGAATGTCGACGGAGTGATTAGTGAGTGACGACACAACTCATATACAGAAAGATACAGAAACAAACCTCTTGTATGTACCTGTGAACAAATATTGAATGAGCTAGATTACGGGATTTCAAGCTCCATAGTCCTATTTGTGCCCTCAAGTTCAACATCCTGTATGACTCATCTTGGAAATGCTAACTTCAACAACTGGTGGCATTTCCCACACACCGTGATGGCCACACATTGGATCTCATTATCACACATCCGGCAGTGATATGTGGCGACTTGAAATCTGATACTGAACTTTTCTTCTTAGTTCATTCTGCCATCAGGTGTAGATTAAACATCAAGCGACCTGCACCTACAAAACAGACACGCGCTTCCGAAAATTCAGGAACATTTGGTGTAAGCCTTTTGTGATGATATTACCTCTTCATCACTAAACACTTCTCCAAGGCCTTGTTGACTGACTTTCTAATCATCCCGGTACTCCACTACTAGAATTTCGCGGTTGCGCGGCATTTCGCTATTCCAGAGGGATTTGGGGTTTGGTTTGGTTTCCTTCCGGAACCTTATTCGGACGTCTTTGGCGATGGAGGGGGGTGGTTCTTTTGTGAATGACCGTTAAATGCAGATCGATTGCGCCGGTCAGGAGTGTGGCTCTAATTTTTTTTCAGGTAGGATGTGCGGCCCGATTTCCTTCCGAACTTGGGGTGCCTGGGAACTTAATTTGTGTCCCAAAGTGGGTCTTAAGGAACTGAATGTTTGTGAACTTTGCCGGATTGGGAGCCGATTTGCTAAATTGAGGTTTTGTTGAGGCAAAGGTTTACCAAGGAGACCTTATTACCTGAATTGTACTTCAATCGCGGGTCTCGGAACACAGTATACTATTAACGATTTGTACATTTATAATATTATACGGGCATTCTGCCAACAAAATAAGTAAATATTACAGTATACATACTCTAAAAGTTAATTATAATTAAACTCTTGGAAAGGTGTGTATTCGGTGAGTTATTAAATAGCTTGGAATATACAGTGATAAAAAAGCACGGATGACCACAACAACCTAGCAAACCTTCCCTATAATTTATACCTCTTTTAAATGTACGGTAGGCCTATTTAATTGTTAGAATGAATGCTGCGTATAATACTGTAAATTTACACAAGTACAAATGATAATATGAACGACAAAAGCAAGTCATTTATACTCTATCGTTTACATTCTTAACCACTCAAATGGATAAGGTATTTTTTACCCACATTATTGGATGGGGGGGTGGTGGGGGGTTTTCCTGGAGCCCTACATCCAAAAAATGCCTTTCCCATTGGAATAATTCCGGCAAAACTCTGCACATGCAATTATATTGCTCTAAGACCACTTACTACATTGTGAAAGAAAACTTAACAATTATTGATGGGTTTAGAAATTAGGGAGTGCCAATTTGAACTGAAAAGTAGCCATTTTTTGCCGCTTGCTCCACACATTGTTGGCACTATACTTCCAACTGGTCTTGTTTCATAAGGGGGTTAAAGGCACTATCAGTGATCCACCCGAACGAGTCAAAATATTTTTGAAATTCGCATGAATAGCTTAAAATGAAGATGAAGTCCTGTACCATTCTCATAAATTATCTTTTCAATTGAAAATTGACAGAAAATGAAGAAAAGCAGGGTTCAAGATATAATAACTACATTCCTAACTTGTGAGTAAGTGTCCGTGCGCGTGCGGACAGTACTGAAAATAAAAGATCAAAATGTGGCCTTATTACGTGTTTCAGTCTTAATCACTTGCAGGGTTTGTTTTATGACACTCCCGAACTTGTCACAGACATGGAATCAGATTGTTGATGATTTTTTTTCTTTTTCAATTTTCTGATGTACAAATCACTGATAGTTTGCCTTTACGAATAGACCAAATTAATTATAGATAACACTAAATTGGGTGCTGGATACCTTTTAGACTTTGTGTGGTTGGCTTTTCGGGACCATGTATTTCCCCATTCGGTGTACTGACATGAATATCTCAATCACTCTTATTTGGTCATTCATAGGATAAAGCAAACAATAGGATAATAATTAAGTAAATAAGCAAGTACAGTGAAAAAATTATTCGTTACAATATTACAAGTACAATTTAAAGAATACATTTGACTCAACCTGGATCAAATTACATAATTTATTATACTTTATATTATTTCAGGTTAAAACAAGCAGGAAATCGATGGAAATGTGAGTGCTTCAATATACGAAGACTAAATTTCTTTTTAAAAATGTAAAAGTAACTATTAGTTTAAAAACAAAAGAATGTATTATTAACCAAAAATATTACACGTGACGGATTCAAATGGCACATTCATTTACACACACAAACAGCCACCTACAACCCAAATTCGCAACACACGTATACACGATGCGCACGCCCACGTACGCGCGCAAAGTCCCGAAAGTCCCCCCCCCCCGCACGATTTCCTTAATCTGAGGCATCTAATTCCTTATACTTAGGTACAACGCGATAGCTTAGAGTACTCATTTATGTTGAGTACCAACACTCCGCAATATGAAGCACCACATGACGTCATAAGTTTGAAAAATAGGATGGGAAATTGATATTTCGGCAATTTTACGACTCAAACAAACGTTTTGTGAATTAAAGGGCCAAGATCTCAAAAGACAAATATCAGTTATAGCTCAGGTTATAGTTAAGTCTAGTCACCATTTCAATATACACGGACCCATGGTTCATCCACATACCTAACACATCAGCTAATGATCAGTGTTAAGGATATCAATGGGCTATTTTTTGGTCTCATTTAAAACCAATTCTTGGTTTTTGTTTTTTACAACTAACTTTGTCCACAGCAAAAAGCAAACATTATTAGTTTTTTCGTTAGTTAGCACGTCGCCAACATTGTCAATTAGATCATACATGCAATATAAACCAATAGCACGGAAGCCCTTTGCGTGCTTTAAGTGCCCAGAAATTGGAGATGAAAAGGGTTTTCAACAGCTTTCACCATAACCCACAACACAGTAGATAAGGTATCAGATTGCGTATACACATCGTAATGTCACCCACTGTTACCAAGTTATTTGGGCATAAATTGACCACAATGTATTGGGGACATTAGTGATTACTCGATTCTTCACACGTGGCCACAAAGTACATGAATTATGTGCTAAACTATTGGAGATTAAATCATGCGATCGATTTCAATATATCCCATAAACGCAAGGAGAGTATTTTAAGACTGCTCATGCTTACAGCTAATGAAGTTACAAGCTTTAAAACTATACCAGCGTTTGACATAATGTATCATGGATAGTACTCGATTCTTTCAACGTGGACATCTCGCAAACGAAGCTATGACGTAAAGATGTGCGATTTTTCCATTTAGCTTTCGGGGGTCGGCAACGCCGACTACCAAGCAACAGCAAAGATGTCTTCATTCAAAATAATCATTACGTATTCTCCTACAAATATCCCGTATTCCCTATATTTATATACAGGTTAATATATAAGATATTTACAAACAGTAGAAGAAGTCAAAACCGAAAAAGTATGCCTAGAGTGCCCAGCCATTCACTAATTAAATTACACCCCTGCACCAAGTAAGGAAAAGGCCGAGAACAGGTAAGTTAGGCCACTTGAACTGGTTGAAACCATCTCGCGAAATAGGTAACACTCGGAGCCTCAAACACACTTACCAGATTTTATCCTTCTTCAAACACTTTCTTATTACGAAAAGAGCTCTCGCAAATCACTTAGAATTCCGATGTTTGAAACATTTTCTTCAGATTCGATATATGCATCCATATAATTAAAATCATTACCTTCTCTTTAATACGTTTCTATCATCGAAAAAGGCCTGGCAATTAGCGTGGTCGAACCTAAACAAATAACCGTTAAACAAAAGCTCCACTATATAAGACAACTCGACGACGAACGAAGCAATATGAGATGGCGTCCCGCCCTCATATAACATCGTTCTTACTCGGCTTGCGCTTGTGACCTTCATGCTCGCTCTGGAAAAGACAAAGACCATAACACTCAGACCTCACGCACCTACTGAGCAGTCGGGACGCCAAGCAAGTGAAAAGGAGACTAGAGCGTCGCATGGTCAAATCCGGTCTTCAGGTAGACAAGGAAGCGTACAGGGATCAATGTTAAACAATTACTACACCATGCTTGATGCGAGAAAAACCCAACATCATAAATCGCATATTTACAAAGTAGTGCCAAGCAGAATTTTCAACTACAAATTTCCATAAGCTGTGTGGTTTTTAAAGCGGATTACGGTCTTACCTTCTGGAGATGAAAAATCTGTGGCTGGTCGTTTGGGGAGTATACTTTACAGGCAAGATCTCGGTGATCAGGCCAGATCTTGATACACCCCAAACATGTTGAGTGTAAAAACATGTCACAAGCTCTTAATTTATGAAGTAAAATCTTAGTAAAGTTTGAGTAAACCTTACACAAAGCTGAGTATATTTTACCCAACAATGAGAGCTTTAGTCACCTTTGCATAAGTTTTACTCAACTTTGACGAAGATTTTACTCAACATTAAGAGCTGAGACATTTTTACTCAACTGAGTAAATAATTTTTTACAAGTAGCACTGAAGACAAAACTGTCACCTATTATCAAAACAGTGTCCGTCCTTGTTATGTTTCTTTTAAAAACCAGTTTCAGACTCTCGCACAAGAAAGGCAGGAATATGAATTATGGACATTATGCCATCGAAATCGTGCGCCCTTGATCCTTGCCCGCTTGGCTAATGAAGCAGCGTGGTTGACCCATCTTTGCCTATTTTGACGCAAGTCATCATTTTTTTCTTTATGGAAGGGCTTTTGTATGAAGTCCGCTCGTGTTACACCTATTATCTTCAGTACAGACCTGTGCCTAACCTCAGCTGAACGCGCTGTTTGCATGGTTTGCATGCATCCAGCTGCTAATTACCTGGACAGTACTACTTATCTGTGAAGTTTTACAATTCGTATTACGACACAGTTGGACAAGTTATTAGCTTCTTGATGAGTGCGTTTTAATTCATTTCAGCATGTGTGTGGAGAGTGCGTGATGCGGTTAGTAAAGTATGCAAATAAGCAAAATATGCACATATGTCATATCACAACATCCCCCCCCTTTTTCTTAAGGAAGATGGTACAACAGTACATGTACAATTTAATTTGGCTTGTGTGGTAAACAATGAGTGTATGTGTGTTAAATACAGTGATCGAAATGGTGGTGTCAATGGTAAACTATAGCATTTTCATAAAATGTGGTTGAGAAAAACATTTTGTCATAATCGTGTGTCATTCTGTTTTGTTTGTTGAGTGCATACACGAAGCAGCAAAATTTTGGTTACTGAAGAACTCTAAAACCACCGCGCTGCGCTTTAAAAAACAATATATAACTTTGGTCACTGGAACGCTCATGCTCATAACACCCCTGATTCTACCCCGTGAGATCCTTCCTAAACCTCAGCGGCCTCCGGATGATCCGACCCGATCTGGTATAGCGTGCAGGTGCAGTGTTCAGATTATGATGCTTCATGTTCAGCACTTGGTGCGTTCTTCAGTTTGGGGTCATCGTCGTCAAAGGTTTTGACTGCGACCTCATTGTCGAAGGTGATTTGTCTCGGTGGCGATTCTTGTGGCATGGGAATTTTCGGATGTGAGAGAGGTTTAGCCTAACCTGTTGATCCATTTTGTGTGTGAATATAGGATGAAATAGGTGTGAAAGTGGGTAAAATAAGTTGGTGCTAAGGGATGGTTGGAAGGTGTTAGTAATTGTAGTTATTTAATATGGGGGTGGTGGGTTTTTTTTTTTCTCTTTTTTTGACTCTTTGGCCAGTCGTAAAGTGGGGTAGTCTGGTCCTGCAGTCTTGTCGTGATTGTCTTTCATTGCTTTCTGTCTTTGTATCAGCTTCTCATTTGAAGTGGTGCGGACGGGTCTACCGAAGAGCAATTCTCCGCTGGTGAGGGCTATTCCGGTATGATGGGGTAGCAGCCAAGTGTGCATTTGCATGTGTAGACATTGGTTGGTCTGCTTACATTTCTTAATCAATGTCCTGGACTGTCCTGACCATTCCTCTTGCGGCTTCCATTTGATCTTGTACCGGGCGACTGAAGTATGTTGTGGGTGATCCCCATTCACGACACCCATGGCTGGTAGGGTTCTCACGTGTATGCGGTCACGTTGTCGCATGACTATATCAGGTGGTCCAAAAGATGATGAAGATTGGGTGTGCTTTGGCGACTCTTGCGCTATTTGTGTTGTTAGGACATCTTGAGTAGGGGAATGGGTAACTGCTGGAGTGTAGGTAATCAGGGGATTCTTCACCGTTCTGTGTAAAGAGGACGCCTGGCAATCTTTGTCCATGGGGTTGTGGTATTTGATGCACAAGAAATATGTCTTATAATGCACTGAGAACCTCTACAAAGCCTCATCTGCCCCAATTATTTACTGTGATGTGTTTGGGCCACCTCATCAAAGGGAATCATTTGGATAGGTTAGAGAAAGTGCAACGGAAAATTACAAGGACTTTATTCTATTAAGCAATCACCAAAGACGGATGCTCGTCCACCTTACTTGAGCAGACTCCTTGATTTGAATCTAGTCAGGCTCGAAGATGCTGTTCAAAATCCAAAAGCTTTTCTGGAGTTTAAGATCTTTTTTTACATGATTTGACCCTACTTTTTTAATCTTTGTTCAACAGCATGTTGCAGAGTACTAGGCTTTTGCACCAATCTGAAAGCTTCCTCTTTCTCAATTCTAGGGTTAATTTCACTTCCACGTCTTTGGAATGAGATCCCATTGGATTTGCGTGCTGTCAATTAGTCTTATAACTTTAAAAGCAGGCTGTAAATCACACTTTTTACGTTTACGTAATAAATATTGTTAAAACATGTAGTGTTTTTGTAAATTTTGTATGTCCCCCCAGTTTGGAAACCACTTTGATATAGACAGGGTACTTGTTTGCTTTCCAATCAAGTTTACATGACTGATTTTTGTTTTCATTGGGCATACCTTTTGCCGTGCCTCTTTCTTTTGGTTTCCTATAATCAATATTGCTTGGTTGTGCATGGATCTTTGTTTCTCTTTGGATATGAGAACACCTTTGGATCGGGTTTTTATACAACCCATTCTCTATCCAGAATACTGCTTTTGCGTTTCAATTGTATGGTTATATACTTATCATATTTAATGTTTCTGTATTTTGACAAGTCATTCCCAAATAAAATAGTTTTTTATTAGTATTATTCTTATTTCATGGGGTATGAGGGGCTTTTTTCTTGGTTGGTTGGTGCTCATGACATGCACTACGTCCTTTGACCAAATGCTCCATGTCCTTGTTGAGTTCGGCCAGTATTACCGACTCTCGGGCCAAATCTTTCTGGTTTTCTCGATGCCAAGATGACCGGTGTGGAGTTGTTTAAGATATTTCTTGTAGGTTTATGGTATCAACACTTATCGTCCTTTGAAGAGGAACCCGTAGCCATCCCTATTCACGCGGATGCCCAAAATGGTCGGATGTCGTGTGGTAGTTCTTTATACTATCTGGCCATCCAGTGTGGATGATCTGTCCAAGCTTTCTGCAGATTGGATCGTTTGTAGATTCTTTCTGTAGGGCTTATTCTCTTCTAGTTCCCGAAGTTCACAAGATCGAATGGATGTTTTCTAACTGGAGTCGAGGGGTATGGTCTGCTGCGTCTGACGGGTTGGGCAGTCTACTGAGAGTGTCTGACAATACCATGGTTAGGTCCTGGTCTGTAGCGTACAGTCATGTGTATCCTTGGAGACGTACTAGTAGTCTTTGTAGTCTGGTGGTGCGCTGGTATGTGGTTTTCGCCAGATCAGTTCCAAGGGCTTATGGTCAGAGGAGTAACTGTGAATTCCTTTCCAAATAGGTATGTATGGACGGGTAACTCCAAAGATAGTACCAAGTCTCCCTCTCTATGTTTGAGTAGTTGCTTGGGATTCTGGGAGTGATTTGGAAGCAAATGCCACTGGTCACCATCTGAAGAAGGCAGGCTCCCAATCCTTTCTGTGAGGCGTCGACTTCTAGGCTAGTGGGTTTGCTGGAATCAAAGTAGGCAGGCAAGCTTCGGTGACATTTCAGTTTTTAGGTTGTCATAATATGTTGGTGTCTCATGCCAGATGTGGAATGGTACATATCCTTCAGATAGCTCTCTTAGGGAGGACGCTTTTGCGTCCCATGGGGCACGAACGTTGACAGGTATGTGACTAGTCCTAGGAAAGTTGGAGATCATTCGTGTTTGTGGTGTTGGCATAATCTTCAGGTCAGCTTCTTCTGGGGATAAGGCTTTATCCCCTATGATGTGATAACAGATCCATAGAAGCTGATCTACTTTTCTGAGCGCCGTTTTGATACTGTGAAGCGAGACCTTATTCTAGCGACCTCCATTAGTCTGAGTAGGTTGTGTCATGGTCCTCTTCCGTTAGCACCAAAGGAATATTATGTCGTCGGCATGCTGAAACATCCTTCCCCAAAACAGGCTCTCCTGTGATAAGGTCATTTCCTGCTGGAATATATCTTGGCTGACGGATAAGCCAAAAGGTAATTCCGGAAACAGTAGCGACCAAAAGGAGTCCGGAACGTGGTGAGCTCTTGTGAGGGCGGTCGGTAGTGGAATAGACCAGTATCCCGATTTTGCGTCCCGCTTGGAGAATACTTTAGCTTTGGCGCAAGTTGGGGGTTGATTCCTTCCACTGTTGGGATCTTATGTGCAACATCGTTTGAGGCTGTTGTTGAGTCGTTTTGGGTCGATACACCCTGATGGAACCATCTTTCTTGATGTTTGTGGGTCATGGAGCAACACCAGTCGGTGTGATGATTGACCTTCTTAATCACTCCCAGATCTTCCATCTTCTGTAGTCTCTTTGATCGTCTTCTTTTAGATGCCACACTGCACTTCCGTGGTGGGTCTATTGAAGGTGTCGCGTCTGGTTGCAGGTGAAGTTATTAGCTTTCATTTGAAATTGCCATTCTTAATTGGTCTGGATAGCGTGCTTTGAGCTGGTTTACAGAGTTGATGATCTGTCCTTGGCGTGTCACTTAACACGTCCGTTAATATCTGTGTATGTTTCAAAGGTTGCTGGTTATTTTCACATGATGGTCACAAGGTTTAGTTTCTGGCATGTGTAATACAATGATTGCTGGGCCTGGAACATCTACGACAAAGAATTCTTGTGTGTGCCACTGTGTCGGTGTACTTGCATGGAATGTCAATCGTTCCCAGGACTTTCAGTTTCGTCCAATGTATGCTTCAGGGGTAGGTTGTTGGTTCCAAAAGTTGTTTCATTGTCCTTTTGGATAAACATTTGGTTGATGGTTCGAGGGGCAGTGTGTTTTACACCTGAACCCGGTATCTATTTTGGAACTCTCAAACTGTGTTGTACACTTTCTCGGGGCATATGATATCTTAGGTCGGCAAAGATCGATGTTGGTTTCTCCCATCCACGTGGCTCTTCACCAAGCACATGTTTGACACCATGGTGTCGTAGAATTCAAACTCTCGTCCTCTCATCATTGGAGTCATTGTCTGTCTGTATTGCGTGAGCGTGTGTCTGGTGTATATTGTGATCTTTGTCTTCTCCTTCTCTCGATGACTTTTGTGTTTTCCATATCGGGATGTTGTCCTTGGACTTGCTTGCTTTTCGTCTACCATCTTTTCCCAATGACCTTTGTTGTCACAGTAGTTACATTTGTCATTATTGCTGGGCACCGCTGGAGGGTGCGATGTTCCAAAGTTTCCGCATGTTTCTTACAGGCAGTTTACGACGGTGTATGACGAGTATGGCACATGCATCCAAGTTGGGTTACGTCTAGGGGCTTAGATGCTTCTGTTAGGGACAAATTCTCAAGGAGTAGCCTGTCTCCTGTCTATAAAGAAATTTCTGGAATTCCTCATATGGTGTCGAGCTTATCACTAATTCTATTACTCGTTAGCTAACTCTTACTCTGGGTGAAAGTCACAGTGGTTGTCCTTGTTGCTCTGCATCTTTCTACAAAGGAGGTGGAGGGGGGGTCTTCCCTGATTTTGAGTTTATACTTTTGATGAATTCAACGTCGGTGAATGACCTAAAGTTAACTTGGTAGGGAGTTGGCTTTCAAAAAACAGTTCCATAGCTTTGCGGGGTCTTTCTTATCAGCGGTTGTCAAGCCTGGAGTTGTTTGATTTTTTCATACCGGTTGCCTACAGCGAGCATAATTTCCTGGCCTGTGGCTCCTTATCTCTAATGTTATGATCGAGCAGGCACAGTTCGATCTGCTGTTTAAAACAAGGTGATTCTTCTGCCATATCTTTGGAGATCAGTCCATTGGAGGAAATTTGCCATTGCTGATCGGCCTGCGGAGCAACAAGACCACTGGGATCTAGGAAAGAATGACAAGTTATCTCACACTATGAGTTATGAAGTTATGCGTCGCTAGGAGCATGGGAGTATCAGTAAACAAAGCGCAATTTTGGTTCTGGGCTTAATATGCAAAAGGTTTACAGCAGTGATGATTTGGGGTGAAAATATCCTGGCTGCAAAATTTAATTATCTAAAAATTATCACACTGAAAGGAATATTGTGAAAAAGGGATAGGGTTTAATGGTAAGACCTCAATGGGGAATTAAAGGAAATACTTGCTATCTGGCTAGCAAATGTGTGTTGGTGTTATTTGGTGATATAGTTTATGTAATAGTCAACACAAGTATCAGATTTTTTGAGGGACTAGCTCAAAATGAATTTTCAAATGCTAGTGTTTTCATTTATTTTATCCAAATATCGGGCATAAGGATTTCTGAGAAACCAATTCCGTCTTTTCCTTTTCCAAGGGTGTGTATATTGTCTCTGAGGTCGTTCCACTTTCATAAAGTTTTATCGTATAAAGATCAGAGCATCGGGGATCAGTTCAACCGTCGGCGTTGCCTTCCACAGTTGGACGGCGTCTGGCGGCACACGTACACTCTATGGCAATGTTCCTTACGTGCTTCGGCGTATGTCTGGCGGATTACTTCCGAAGAACCAAAGTGATTTGGTGGCGGCAAAGTTTGAGAAAAAGTTCGGGCTGTTAAATATTCATAGTTAAACGTTAGCTAGTGCCGGACTGGTTTTGCACGGGGCACAGATCCAGCAGCGATCTTTCACACAGGGGAGTAGGGAGAGTTGCGATTATGATCAGACGCAGCTACATAGGGTGAGGATCCTGCGGCAAAGTTTTTCATGGGGTCGAAGTTTTTTCGAGACATAGAACATACACAAAAACCATAAGTTACGAGGCAAGTCCAAAAGTTTTGTAAGTAGGTCGAATCAGTTCGTAGAGACGGGGAGATTGCAAATATGCAGTACTAATAAGTTTATAAGTACTCACAGCTGAATACCGTAATCATACTACGTGCTAGTGCCATAAATTTCAGTTTGTGCAGTTCGTGTGGGAGGGGTCGTCAACAAGCAGGTAGGTGTTGTTGACAAATATACGCTGGATTGGAAACACGGATGTTATACGCTATTTCACATTCGCGGTAAGTATCGTGGCGGAATCTGGGTGTGTCCACAACAGATGATCACTTAGTAGGGTCGATGTGAGTCTTGGGTATTTTGTGCTACAGCACACACAGTTCGTCCGCCGGAGCAGTACAGGTGTGGTTTGGCAGACGGTACGGTGTTGATGCTGATTTGGTGATCGTCAAGACCACTACGAAGACTTCAGGGTCAAAGCTAAACATGCGAGCATTTCCTTTCAGTCACCGGACAAAAATAGCAGCAAGAAGACGCTATCCAGAAGACTCCAGGAGGTTCTGGTAACTGTAGTGGCGTTGGATTAGTACTACGACACGTGCTACCATGAAGTGTTTACATTCGGTAGTAAGACACAATGGCAAGTTATTAGCTTCTTGATGAGTACGTTTTCTTCATTTCAGCATGGTGTGTGGAGAGTGCGTGATTTGCGGTTAGTAAAGTAGTGCATAAGCAAAATATGCAACTATGTCATATCACCAACAATATTTTTTGTTTTTTTTTGTGTTTTTTTTGGGGCCCCACGCTCCGTCAGTCTACAGCGGTCCAATAAAAAAAATGTACAATCAAACTAAAAATTATAAAAAATATAAACGATGCCATGTTTGCCAGATTTTTTTACTTTATTTGTTAGGCAAGATCCTAAGCTAAATCCACGCTTTTATTCCATCCAATTTGATCGACCCTACGCACAAACACACTTTACCGGACACTCAACAATATTTCTAAAGGAGTCTAGGTTTGCCGCCGGGCAACGCTATCATTTCCATACACACGCAAAAGAATCCTCAAACCACCAACAAACGAGTGTACGTCGTGCTAATTCGACGTCACACCACCCATGCACCAGATAATGCATGTCGTGTGATCTATTCCAACCAAGTACTGCAAGGGGTCGTGCATGTACAATCAGTGGGAATTCGATGCACCGTGACACGGGTTGCGATAGTCATGTGAATTGATGTAAAAACACGAACGATCGAAACTAAGCAAAACGTACATATGGAACGATGTAATGGACGGGAAATGTTTTGAAGAGTGGGTTTTGCTTTGTGCATATCAGAATGTAGTAGCATTAACGACGATGTCAGAACTAAACCACTGGACATTTTCGCTAATATGGAATTCGATCTATTGCAACACAAATTGTGAATAAGTGTCTATGAAATATTATGAGCAAAATGGGAATGAAATGTAATTGGATAATTTGACGCAGGTGCAAGCTTTCTGTTCTTTGGTATAAAGCGCTTAGACATGTACCCAACCAAGGTTAATATATTAAGCAGTGGCGCGCCTTTTCGATATGGTCTAATGATGTTGTAAAGAAGTTGTTTTGTTTTTGTGTTTTGTTTTGTTCGTTTTCGTGCTAAGCGGACAGACATATTGTCAGTTGAACACAAAGTACACAACCACTTTGGCCAGTTTCACCTTAAAGGTTCAAGAAACAACCAAAGGTATAAGTCGTGTTCACATCATTTGGGATTAAACCCTTTCAAATAAAAAGAATATTGGACAGATCAGAGTGAATGTATTATCATGCCTTGAACTAATCAATATTTATTTTCATTCAGTGAAAGCACCAGAAATTATTATGTTGTGGGTGAAATGATGGGCTCACTCTCCAAGGAAAAATAAATTATGAAATTCAAGGAATGTGGGAATTGATTGCTGAAACTAATGTAACTGTCTACAAGTCTGTTGAGGGACAACCGTGTGGACAGTACTCTAATGTGGAGGGACATGTTACCCTTCCCCTATTCCCACTGCCTCCAAGTTGCCAGGAGTAATACAATGAAGAAAGCAGTGTTCGACCAAGAAAACAGAAGCAATAAGAAAGTATGGTTGTATTCAAGGTCTCAGTTTACTTTCACCAAGGGTGTTTTTATGTTCTAACCTTCTGCTGAACCTGGAGTAAGGCTGACACAAGAAGACTGTTTGGAAGTGAAATTCCCCTATGCTACATGGATTTATTAGCCTTTCGACATTATAATTATGTTATATCACAGAAGCAGCACTTTTTACTACTTTTTATGTTAAATTTTCAATAAGAATTTCTTGAAGGTGATTCATGGCAACTTTGGTGATATCCAATAGAATAGCTAAACTGGCCCAACAGGTTTTTCAATTGTCTCAGATAATTAGCCATAACTCCTGTACCATACCCCCAAATTCACCAACTAAAAATCTCATGAAAGCTGTAACACTCCTCAAAAAGAATCAGCAAAAACTCTCCGTTGAGAAGAACTTACATTTTTGGTAAAACAAAAAAAAAATCTTTGATTGTATGTTTTTTTGGACGTTCTGGTACAGAGCCAATTTGTCTATTGTAGTACGGAAACAGCTCTCATACGCTGTCAAAAATGATCTTCTCTGTTCGTTCGGACAGTGAGAGACGCCGTCCTTGTTTTCTTCAACTGGTCGCTGCTCTTTCATACTCTCAATCATGAAATGCTGCTCAATCGAAATGCAATCAGATGGATCAAAATACCACACTCCAGTGGCCTAATGGTTTACATCTTACATCTCTGACCTGGCACAATCTGATTCCCCACTGGGGAAATTATCTCATCCTACGATGTTGATATGTTATCGTATGCAGGCGACACCCAGCTGTACTGTTCGTTCAGACTCCCCGGAACTAAGAAACGCCGTCGTCTCCATGTTAGAGAGTTGCTGGCTGATGTTAAAAATGGTTGTTTGCAAATAAACTCAACTGAACGACAGCAAGACGGAAGTTCTTTATGTCACTTCTCACTTCACTCACTCAACTCTTTCAATCGGCAACGTGAACTATTGAACAAGTGCTATTTGCGCCTCAGAGTCCGCAATCTTGGAGTCATATTCGACCAACATCTCTCCATGAAACCACACGGCAACAAAATTTGTCAGGCTGCCACTCTCGCCATTCGTGCCATTGGACAGATCCGCAAGTATCTTGATAGGAAGTCAACGATAACCTCGTTCATGCTTTTCCGGGACGTCAAACTGGACTAGTGTAACGGTCTCATTTACGGCTTAATTCCCGAAGAAGCTCATTTTCGCACATTGGCAGCATGTCCAAAACT
>JAMKCH010017438.1:0-73685 GCA_023653785.1 Ophioderma brevispina
ATGTTCGATAAAAGGAACTTGATTCTGAAGATTTCCATGAATGCAATCCGGATATATGAAATGCGGTCATTTTGAAGTCTTCACTGTGACTGTACATATCATCTTTTTGAACGGACACTTTTAAGTATGGACAAATTCAGATCATTTGTGCAACCAAGGCTCATTTGTGACCTTGGCGTCCACGGGCGTCGTTAAAGTGTATCTAAGGACGATTTAATGGGTGCTTTTGCACTTGTTATAACGTTCTAGAAAATCGGAAACAAGCATTTGAAGGTCGGGAAATGTACAGTATAAGTAGATATAGGGGCAGTATCGGATACAAATTTGCAGGCGGTGGCGGCCCCCAAGCCTCATCATTATAAGCAATTCACCAAAAATATTAAAAGACATGACAGCAATACGGGTCAAAAACCACAAACCCAATTGGGTGCTTTGATGTGGGTCGGTAAGGTTGTTCCATGACCTTACATTACGGGACCTCGTCTCGTTCGTTATCAATACTAATCTAGTAGCTCATGGTGGTTTTGTAGCCATAATGTCCAGAGCTAAACTCTTAAGGAATCCACTATATTGAAGGTCCGGAACAATTATTTGGTTGGTAACATAATTCCCACTGACGCCGAAATGCTGAAATGGCCACACACCCCTTTTTCGGGGGTCACGCCCCTTTTGAGGAATTAACTACTGATTGTATCTACAGCACCGTTGGACCTAGATGGTTGAGAGACCACTCAAAGTGTGCGGAATGGCCACATTAGGGGGGGTCAGTAATACATTTTTTTTCTCCAAAGTCAAGGTTTTTAAGATAGTTTTCAAACACTGATTTCACCATATCGCCGCACTATACATTTTAAAAAAAAAAAAAAAATGGGGGGAATGAATTCATAAAGTTTTTATGTGCCAAACGGATGGAGGTTACCATAGACCTGATTTTCCTCTAACTCTCCTCAGGGATAATTGTTAGGGTAACTAAGGTAGGTCACAAACAGAAAAATACCTATTCCTTTTCCGGTTCCTCAAACGGCAACCCGGAAAAAAATTTGTAACCTTGAGCAAAATTGGGTAATATTAGGTGATAAAAAATGGCATTTTTAAGTGCAGTTTATAACAGTGTATTTGCTCCAAAACTCATCAGTGACTAAGCTAGTTATGACGTTTGTATTGCACAGAACTATTGACCTTTTGGATCTCAACTGGGATATTAATCAGCATTTTAATGTTACTCCTTCCGTTTCATTGGGAAGGGGTCAAAATGGCCCCATCGTAAGTGGAACTATATTTTATCCATTTTATGGGGACCTAATAGCAGAGTTAAATGATTGCTGAAGGGTCTTTAAATGATCTAAAAGCACTAACTGCATTGCTGTGACCATGAAACGGGCAAAATATCAAAGATTTCCATTCCCCAAAAAGTTGCCCCCCCCCCCTCGTGGTCCGCATTGGAAAAAGTCGCTAAAATTACCAAAATGAAAACTGAAGACGACGAGCCATGTAGTAGGGATAGTGACTTTATTGCTACTCTTTACAATATCAAAATTATTGAAATGTTTGTAATTTAGATTCTTCATATTTGAATTTATACATAGAGATATCAGGTCAACATTTAATTGAACATTAACGGTATATATACCCGTACCATGCGGCCTGTAGTGCACAGCCAGACCTGACTCTGGTCATCTTCTTCCATCTTATCTTTTTGACCATTCTTTATTACCTATTCCCTATTTCATTTCCCATTTTCTCTTCTTCCCTCTTTTTTTTTCATATTTGTCTCTCCTTTTTTCATCTACCTTTTTGGCTCACACATTCTAAATTTATTGTGTGTGTGTGTGTGGGGGGGGGGGGGGGGTGCCCCTCTCCATTGGCTACGCAATGGTAGTGTGCGGCGTAAAAACTGGGTAATTTAGCGACGTTGTCATTGAGCCACAAAAGGGGGGGGCCCCAAAACCTCTAGGGGTCATGAAAATGTTTAGCCTGGAACCGGCATGAAGTTAGGGTATTTAGATTATTTAAAGATCCTTCAGAAGCTTGTACCCTTGCCATTAGGCCCTACAAAATGAAAAATTACTCGGTAGAAGGTCGCTATTCCCCACCACAGCGGGTCGTGCCCGGTCTAAAGTTCAAGGTTATTTAGTGACTTTTTGCATGCATGACAGGGGCGGTCTTATTTTTGGCCTGTTTCATGGTCACAAGCTTGCCATATAGTGCTTTCGATCATCCCTTCAGAATCATTGAACTTTGCTGCTGAAGGGGACTTAACTTAACATTAACTTAAGTCCCATAAAATGTTACAACACTTATTTTCACTTTACGATGGGCCCATTTGAGGCCCCCCCCCCCCCATGAAACAAAGGAGTAACATTAAAATGATTATATCCCAGTTGAAAATCAAATGGGTCACATAGCTCTGTGCAAACAAACGTCATAAACTGATGGTTGGAGCAAATACACTGTTTATAACAGCCCTTACAAAATGAACGGTTTTCACCTAATATTACCAATTTGCTTCAAGGCACCAAAATTTGACGGCCTGCCATTTGAGAACGAAAAGGATATGAATTGTCTTTTTGTGACCTATTTAGCTACCCCAAAACTTATCCCTGAGGAGAGTTAGAGCAAAATCCAAGGTCTATGGTGAACTCCTTCCTGTTTTGGCATGAAAGCCTTATGAATTCATTCATAATTGTATAGTTGCGCAATTGGGTGAAATTCGTTTTTGGAACAATTTACTTAAAAACCTTTGACTTTGGATATAAAAAGATCATACTGACCCCCATTATAATGTGGCCATCCGCACAATTTGAGTGGTCTCGCAACCCCCTAGGTCCAACTGGGTCTGTGAGATACAGTCAGTAATACTTCGCTCAAAAGGGGCGTGACCCCCAAAAAGGGGGGCGTGGCCATTTCAGCAGTTTCGGCGTCAGTGGGAATTATATTACCAACCCAATATTGTTCCTGGACCTTCACTAGTGGATTCCTGAAGAGTTAGCTCTGGCATATAATGCATACAACAACCACCTGAGATACTAGAGTCTACAAAAAAATCAGAAATAATCCTTCCAGTGGAGTTCCAACGGTTTTGGAATAAGAAAATATTCTGACAACATATAAGACGAAATAATTTTTTTCGTCAAGATTTCGCTTTTGCGTGTGTTCTTAAACCAATTGGCGACGTCTGAAATTGGGGATGTTTTTGGCCCGCACTCCTGCAAAAAAAAAAATTTTTTTTTCCCCAAAAAGCTATTTTACTTTGAATATTTTTTTCCTTAAAACTAAGGATTATTCTACAAAAAAACAAGTATCAAACCCTACACAGTTCCAATCATTCACTGGGAAAATAATTATGCTCTTTTAGTTAAGCCATGACGTGGAGCTACTTAGTTGGGAGAAAGGGTATTTTGCGGCCGTTGTGGTAAAAGAACCAAGTTGGTCAAAATGTGCTGATCAGTTTTTCTGTATATGCATCTATATCGCTAACGTCCTACAACATACAAAAGCCACCTGACAAAAAATCACGGAGCGGCCCCCTCCCTTGGGTAGAGGGAAATTGCTCCTAGATCGACAACAAAATTAACACTAACCTAACTTTTTCGCGGTATGTGGTCAGATTTTTCTTAAGGACGTTCGAGATTATAACAAGGCTCAGTCAGTATGTGGTTTTTCATCTATATCATGCTCTATTAGTTCAAACAAGCAGTTAATATAAAGATAGGAAAATGGACAGGTAGTAGATAAGGTGACTGAATGTAACTGAGCCTTTCTCAAAACCTTATTGTTAAATATTCTTTTTCAGTAACATTGATTAGCTACAGTGGCGGCGCAAGGGGGCTAGGGGAATATTTGCTTACCTTCCACAGCCAGAAGAAAAAAAAAAACACAGAAAAAAGAAAGAAAAACACAGAAAAATCAGGGATTTTAAAGATAAACATTTGGTTAAGCTCTCAAAATCGGTATGAGTCCCACAAAAAACGAACTATTTCCCCATCCCAAATTTCACTCCCCCGGAAAAAACAGTCTAACGGCAAGCTTAACGCCATCAATGAGTACACTACAATTAAACCTGTGAGACTATATTCATCACTGGGAACCTTGATATGTTTTATCCAAGGTTAGCACGATTGTGGGGCTTGCCAAAATATGGTTAAGGGTGTTGGCTATATTAGTTAAAAATGACACTATATAAAATGGACGCATTTGCTCACTAGCGTAGAACCAGTGGTAAAATTACCGTCAAATTTGACGGTTTTTGCACTCAACAAAAATTTTTTCTACAACCATGTGAGATGCAAGTTCTGTTTATTTCTAGGAACGTAGTATTTTAAAACATTATTTTATTAAATTTTCTAACATATATTAATTCAATTACATCCATGTGAGATAATAGTGCGTTTTTCAACAACCACAACAATTGGCCCAATTTTAGTACATTATTAAAACAGCCATTCCCGGCAGCCACCTTTGGACACTTTTAAAAAATGTTTTACGCCCACTTCCGGAAGAATAACACTTTATTTGTTTGTCCGGGATAAATTTCTATCGATTAAAGAAAAATTACAATGGCAGTTTTCATCCAACAATGGCGCCATTTGAAGATCGACCAGTACACGCTAATGTGAACTTTTCGGGCGGAAACATTACCTAATCCTAGTCAGGGGGACACCCCTTTCAAGATGATATTACACTGGAAATGTAATCACTAGGTGGGTGGGCCAAAAAACTCGAATTTTAAAGCCCGCGCAGAAATTGGCTCATATACTAATTCTACGCTACTCACTAAAAATGTCAAGGGGTGAAGCGGTGGGGAGGCGTTCCCATTTCGATGATGACGCGTATTATGCTGTGACATCCAGCCTATGGTCACCCAAGACCCTTTACTACCGCCATCCAAAGACTCCCATTTTTCGAAAAATTTGAATCTTTCACCAGAAGACCTCTACTTTTTAGAAAATGCGGTTTCTAAAATTTTGACCCAACGACCCCTTTTTTAAATGTGCAAATTTTCCACCCCCCCCCCAAAAAAACACCCTTATTTATGAGCAATTTGGTTGCCTTTCACCCAAAGAATCCTGCTTTGCCTCCTTCTAAGCACGAATGCCATAGCTTGAACGCGTATAGCCTCAACCCCATATCACTTTCATACGTGTTTTTTTTTCCTCCGATCGGGGTGAAATTCAATTTGTTCATGCCCTTCGTGCAAAATCAACTCCAATAATCATTTCCAAGGGACTCTTTTTCAGCCTGATTCAACGCGGTTATATTAAATTAGTTGGTACCAAGGGTATTTTGGGGCAGTTGTGGTAAAAAGAACCAAGTTGGTCAAAATGTGCTTATCAAGTTTTTCTGTATATGCATCTATATCGCTAACGTCCCTACAACATACAAAAGCCACCTGACAAAAAATCACGGAGCGGACCCCTCCCTTGGGTTAGTGGGAAATTGCTCCTAGATCCGACAACAAAAATAACACTACCTCACTTTTTGCGGTGATTGTCAGATTTTCCTCTAAGGACGTTAGAGATATAACAAGGCTCAGTCATGTATGTGGTTTTTAATCCTATATCATGCTCTATTCGTTCATAACAAGCAGTTAATATAAAGATTAGGAAAATGTACAGGTAGATATAGGTAGTACTGAATGTAAATGAGCCTTTTTCTCAAAACCTTATTGTTGAAATATTTTTTCAGTAAATCTGATTAGCTACAGTGGCGGCGCCAGGGGGCATAGGGGAATATTTGCTTCACATCACAGCCAGAAGAAAAAACACAGAAAAACACAGAAAAATCAGGGATTTTAAGCTAAACATTGGTTAAGACTCTCAAAATTGTTGATGTCCCCACAAAAATAACTATTTCCCCATCCCAAATTTCACTCCCCCGGAAAAAACAGTCTAACGCAAGCTTAACGCCATCACTGATTACCTACAAATTTTAACACCCTGTGAGACCTATATCATCACTGGGAACCTTGATATGTTTTCTCCAAGGTTAAGCACGATGTGGGGCTGCCAAATTGGTATAATGGGTGTTTGGCTCATATTAGTAAAAATATGACACTATATAAAATGTGACGCATTTGCTCACTAGCCGTAGAACCAGTGGTAAAATACCGTCAAATTTGCCGGTTTTTGCACTTCAATCTACAACCATTTGAGAATGCAAGTTCTGTTTGATTTCTAGAACGTAGTATTTTAAACATTATTTTATTAATTTTCTAAACATATATAATTCAATTACCATTAAATTGTAGATAATAGTGCGTTTTTCAACAACCACAACAATTTGCCAATTTTAGTACATTTAATAAAACAGGCCTCCCGGCAGCCACCTTGGACACTTTTAAAAATGTTTAAGCCCACTTCCGGAAGTTAACACTTTATTTCGTTTAGTCCGGGATAAATTTCCTATCGATAATGAAATTACAATGGCAGTTTTTCATAAAACAATGGCGGCCATTTTGAAATAGACAGTACACGCTAATGTGCAACTTTTCGCGGCGGCAACATACCTAATCCTAGTCAGGGGGACACCCCTTCAAGTTGATACACTGGAAATTTAATCACTAGGTGGGTGCAACAAACTCGAATTTTAAAGCCCGTACAGAAATTGGCTCATATACTAATTCTACGCTACTCACTAAAACATGTCCAAGGGGTGAAGCGGTGGGGAGGCGTTCCCATTTCGATGATGACGCGTATTATGCTGTTACATCCAGCATCATTGTCACCCAATGACCCTTTACTACCGCCATCCAAAGACTCCCATTTTTTCGAAAAATTTGAATCTTTCACCAGAAGACCTCTACTTTTTAGAAAATGCGGTTTCTAAATTTTGACCCAAAGACCCCTTTTTTAAAATGTAGCAAATTTCCACCCCCCCCCCCAAAAAAATCACCCTTATTTATGAGCAATTTGGTTGCCTTTCACCCAAGAATCCCTGCTTTGCCTCATTCTAAGCACTGAATGCCCTAGCTTTGAAAGCGTCAGCCTCAACCCCATATCACTTTCATACGGTGTCCCCGATCGGGGTGAAATTCAATTTGTTCATGCACTTCGTGCAAAATTCAATCAAATAATCATTTCCAAGACTATTTTCAGACTGAAATTCAACGCGGTTATATTCAAATTAGTGGTACAGCATTCATGGTATTTCTTGCTCCTTCCGGGTACAGTGTTAGAGACATGGTGCCATTCTGTATCTTTGCTCCTAGTGCCATTCTGTATCCGTTCTCCTGGAAGCAACATCTCTAGGTATACTACGTTATTGGACCAAATTGTTAAATTGAAAACGAATTTAATTAAAAAAACCGTTTTGGGGTTGCATGGTTATATGACAAAGATGAAAATACCATTCAAACAACGCCATTATGATGGCACTGGACTGAAAAGCCTTTTGGACGAGATTTGGAATGACACCTAAAAGTTGACTCTATCATGTTTACATACTGTTGCTCCTAAAGTTGGAATGAAATACTTGTTACCACTTTTTTATGGAATGATTCTTACAGTGTGAGTTATTTTATGATTTATCTAGGGTGTATATTGCCACACTACTTGATTGATAAGTCTCCTCCGAACATATCACCATGAACTTAGTCCACAATTATCCCTTTACGAAATGTGTCCTTAGCCTGAATGGAAAAGTAGTATTTGAACAGCTGATTTAAGGATTTTTTTACGATTTTTCACATCAGTCAGTTTTACAGATAACACAATTTTGGACGATTTCATGCATCGAAATGTTCAATAGTACTGTTTTAAATGTCAATATCGAGTATGCCCACCCTTGGCATTGCATTAATCAGTGCGTCAAGACGTCACGGCATACTGTCTAAAAGGTTATGTATGATGTCAATAGGCAGAGCGTCCCCCTCATCGGTCAGAGCCTGAGCTAATTCCTGTAAAGTTTGAGGAAGATTGTCCCTGTCATTCAAGGCATCCAGGCATGCTTGATAGGGTTCATATTAGGGGAGCAAGCAGGCCATGGTATATGCTCCACACCTTATGCCTCAAAAAATTGTCTCGCTACAGCGGCCCTGTGCGGCGTGGCGTTGCAGTCGAAAATCGAAAATTGTTTCCATAAACCCTTCTTGCATGTGGCAGGCAGTGGTTTTCCAGAATGTCCAGGTATACGACGGCGTTCATGTTTCCATCTGGCACCACCAGTGACATTTTTCCTCCATAATGAATACCGGCCCATACAAACACTGAGCCGCCAGCACCTTGAGTTGATTCCTGAATAAAGTCGTCTCGGATGTTCTCACCACGTAATCGACGAACCCTTTGTCTTCCATCTTGATGGTCAAGGATGTAGCGGCTCTCGTCCAAAAAGACAACATGTCGCCAGTGTCCGAGCTGTAATCTTCTGTGGTCCCTTGCCCAGCGAAGTCGAGCAACTCTGTGGTGAAAGATTAGGCGTGGACATTGGTCATTCGTCTTGCTCGGTAACCATGTTGAAGTAATCGTGGTCGTCCTGGAGATTTTCGTGGGCTCAAATGAGGGAGGGCGGGATGGTGTAGTGGCTCATCCACTCCCCTTTCACCAATGCGGCCCGTGTTCAATCCCCTGCGGAGCCTGTGTCGTACGTGAATTTGGTTACCGACCCATACCCATCCTCGCATGTTTTCTCCGAACACCTCGGTTTCCTCTTGCATCTAAAATCGGACTTTTTCAAATAAGCCTTCCTTGTCGTTTTGGATTTACTCGTGTGTTGTAGCAGCATAAGGCGCTCCACAGCGGGGCCCCAAGCACTTCGTTGGATTTGTCGCGCGTTATAAGAATTACATATTATTATTATGACCAGCCGATGATGTCTGAGTATTTTACAGACCGTACCCTGCGATATCCCGAGGAAATCATCGACTTTGGCTTATTTGTACCCTTCCCGTCGGAGTTCAAGCACTCTTCGGCGTATTCACAATGACGTTGGACGAGGCATAGCCTAGGGAACCTCTGTGTCAGGTTTTGTTGTAACGATAACAACCAACTCTGAAAAACGTGGGCTCGTTGCAGACAGGCTTGGAGCAGGGAAAAGGAACAAACAACATACGTCTGGCCCTTTATAGCTCCCAACAAAAGGCATTTTTACGTAATTCAAAATTATGCATGGATTGGGTAGTGGGGACTCATTATGTAAGCATTCACCTACTCTAATATGGTTACTGAGGCGTTCAAATAGAAATATGTTTTAAGATTGGGTCTGAAAAAAATAATTCCAACTTTATGAGCAACAGTGTTACAAAGAAACGACGGATATGGACATATTGGATGTGATTTTCGGTATTCTTTGAAAGAATTTCTTTCTCCTCTATTTGGTGACATCAACTACAAATATACCAACGAAACCATGGAAATCATGTTCTAAAAGACCACTACAGCCCGCAATATGACCATGACTCTGAAGAATTTTTCGACAGAATAGGGATTTACCCATATAACCTCTGCACCGAAACTGTCCCAAAGAAATGTGGAGGTGGAGCGAACAGTACAGACAGCCAAGAACATCCAGAAGAAGGGGGAAACCCATACTCAGGATTCTAGCTTACCGCACAGCTTTATTGCAAAATGGTTACCAATGAGGTCACAGGAAGAAAAAACTCAAAGGAAGGGCAGGTTGCAGGTGCAAGCCCTGAAGAAAGAGTAAACACATGGTTTACACACTAGGTGCAGCACCAAGTGTGGTTGATTCTGAAGAGTAGATACGAGCAGTATTCACTGACCTCAATATTGATGATGGCCCATTTGTAATGGAAGAATACTCCAAGGCAAAGTCGTCTTTGAAGCAGGGCAAAAGCCCAGGGCCGGACAATATCCCCCAGAGGTATTCAAGAACTGTGAATTAGATGATATTGTACTCGAAATATGAAACAGGGCTTTAATGGAGAACAACACGCCTGAGCACTGGTCACTCTCTAATATCATCCCAGTTCCCAAAAAAAGAAAACCATCCCACACTGACAACTACAGAGGTATCAGTCTGACGTGTATAATTACGAAGCTCTTCAACCGCATGATTCTCAACCGAATCAGGAATGTTGTTTATTGACTTCAAGAAAGCGTTTGACTCCATCCACAGAAGCAAGATGATGAAAATCCTCAAAGCCTATGGTATCCCACAAAATCTTCTTAATGCCATAGGAAATATATTCCAACACAAGAGCTAAGGTTGTTACGCTGGACGGAGAGACGCAGGAATTCGATATCATGGCCGGAGTACTGCAAGGAGACACTTGCAGGCGCGTAGCCAGCCTGGTGGTTCCAAGGTGGCAGTTTCCCGGTAGGTACAACAAACGTCCCGATCACAGGCAAAAATTTTCCACTGCACACTTGCACCATTTGCACCATTTCCTTTTATTACCGTACCGTGCGTGCCACAAGCAGCTTGGAAACCGAACTTGGATTCACAATAACACCAAGAAAGTCCAGAAGAGTTCCGGCTGTCACACTTAATGATTTGGACTTTTGCGGATGACATTTACCTCTTATGTGACCAGATTCAGCATGCTCAGCAATTACTCTGGAGGGTAGAAACAGAATGCAATAAGATGGGGCTTTGCCTGAATGCCAAAAAGAGCGAGGTAATGACATGCAATATACCTGAACATGAGGCACTGAGAACCGCTGCAGGGACAGTTCTGAAGGAGGTCGATGACCACATATGAAATCTCATATGTCCCGAGAAGTACAATTGAGCTTCATCACAGCAACTGTAGAATCAGTATTACTGTATGGGTGCGAAGCATGGTCATTAACCCCAGTTCTGGAGAGGTCTCTTAATAGCTGTTACACCAGAATGCTGAGGACAGTGCTTAACATCAACTGGAGACAACGGCTTCATAACTCTGTGCTTTATGGTGAACTACCTAAGGTTGGAGACAAGGTAGCAACAAGAAGGATGCAGCTCGCAGGCCTGAGCTGTGTACCAGTAGACTCGTTCTCTGGGAACCAACACATGGACATCGGAAAAGGGGCGGACAACGAAAAATTTATGATGTAGACATCCTGAAAAGGGACGCAGGAGTGGTAGACACAAAATGAGCTTGCGACATGCATGCATAATAGTATAGACTGGATGATCCGTGCTAGATCCCGGCTGAGGCCGACTTAGTAGTAGTAGTAGTAGTAGTAGTAGTAGTAGTAGTAGTAGTAGTAGTAGTAGTAGTAGTAGCAGTAGTAGTAGTAGCAGTAGTAGTAGTAGCAGTAGTAGTAGTAGTAGTAGTAGTAGTAGTAGTAGTAGTAGTAGTAGTAGTAGTAGTAGTAGTAGTAGTAGTAGTAGTAGTAGCAGTAGTAGCAGTAGCAGTAGTAGTAGTAGCAGTAGTAGCAGTAGCAGTAGTAGCAGCGGTAGCAGCAGTAGCAGCAGTAACAGCAGCAGCAGCGGTTGCGCTGGGTAAAAGGCTAATTGCGTCTTGTGGCAGAAACGACATGTACATCGCAATCATGGCGGATTACGGAAGAGCTCAGGATAAAAGCATGTTGTCTCCGCTGTATGAATTCCGATACCCCTTTCAACCTTCTGGTGCGTTTGCTTTTTAGGGTATATTACTATAATATCGGCTAAGTTCTCCATGGGTTTGTTCCCCTAAAATAATTATACTTATCTTCGCTAAACGTTTCTTATTATGGCCTACCCCAAGCTAAAATTCCATAACTTAAATATAGTAGGATAAGAGTACAATACAATGAATGAAGTACAATCTTGAGTACGAAGTACTTAAGGGGGGTCTATGTTTGAAAAATTTGAGTCTAGATTTATAGCATGATAGAAAAGTGTAAACTTTTGCTTTCCTTTGCTTTTTGTTTGAGGTAAGTAGGACATTCCGTTCAAATTTTATGATTGGTTTAAGCAAGCAAGTCTCCCTCGTTCGATGCATTTGTGTATACATTTTTATGTAGAAAGTACTCACCCTGTGATTTTTAAGCAATATAATTTCTTATTATTATGATCACATATTATAAGCTTGTTCAAAATTAATTTATTAAAACATTAAATTCATTATGCATCAAATAAATTGGGTATGTTATATACGGTCATTGGGTTTGTTATATACAGTAATTATGATACTACAGGGCAGCAAAAACATGTTAATACAATATTGATATAAAGTGAATCACTTTGTCCAATAACATTGAGAGCGAAGCTAATCAGCATAATTATAAGCACCAACTTCGGTGAAATCCTTATCATGGTGGAAACTAACTGAATGGGCTTTCTTTACCACTAGAGAGGTTTCGCAAGGTCACGGATATGGATATGAGCACGGATACGTCATCACTTTTTGCGTTCCAGGTGACGTGTATCCGTAACACGCATGATTTGATACAAGTAAGTGACGGATACTGGCTGAGATACACGTAAGTGAAAAACGGTTATCATTCTGAACCACGCTCAAGTGGGAAATGTTGCCCACTCTATTTTGAATGTTGATTCTAGAGTGATTTTTTGCCGCTGAACACGATGGTGAACGCCGATATTCAAAAAATGCGTCTAAAGTCCTTTTCCCGGGGGTTCCACTCCAAAAGGGTGTTTTTACTATTTAGGGTTAGGAATGCCATATTTACGTGATTTAGGTGTCTAACTATACATTTTCCGGAATAAGAAATTCCACTAAACTATGTATAAATTCCAAAAATATGCTTAAAATGCTCTTCCGGGGGTGCCACTCCGGGGACAGGGCATTTTAATGAAGGGATTGGGATGTCCAATTAACATAATTTTATGGTCCAATTACACAATTTCTTACATATGAAATTCAACCGAACTATTTTTTAATGTCCCCCAAATACCCAAAGTGCTGTTCCGGGGGTTCAAAAAAACAAAACAAAAAGGGGGGGTTATTTTACTTAAAGGGTTAGGAATGTCATATATACGTGATAAAGGTGTCTAATTATACATTTCCGACTATGAGAAGTTAATTTAAACTATTTTTAAAATATGCTCAAAATGCTTTTCAGGGGGTGAAAGAAATGGTTATTTGAATTTCTCATAGCCGAACATGTATATTAGACACTTAAATCAGGTAAATAGGACATTCCTAACCCTTTTTAGTAAATCACCCCCCCCCCCCCACACCTCTTGAAAAGCACTGTGGGTACCCCCGGAACAGCATTTTGGACATTTTGGGGACTTAAAAATAGTACAGTTTAATTACTGATGTATAAAATGTATAATTTGATCATAACATTATGTTAATTGGATATTCCTAACCCTTTCATTAAAGTACTCCCTTCCCGGAGTGGCACCCCCGGAAAAGCATTTTAAGCATATCTTATATATTTAAAAAAATTGTTTATTTTAATTTCTCATTCCCGAAGATTTATAATTAGACACCTAAATCACATAAATATGACATCCCTAACCCTCTTAGTAAAAACAAACCCTTTGAGAGTGACACCCCCGGAAAAGTAGCGAGTAATCATGACGCACACATGCGAAACTAAGATTTATTTGCGCAACCCCGTGAACGGTTACGGCTATCATATCCGTAACCGTATCTGTATCCCTGACCTTGCGAAACCTCTCTATTGCCGTATGCAAATCTACATGAAAGAATTGTTGGACCGGTGTTTGAAAACGCACACTATTTGTAGGACCGTTTCCTAATTGATGGACCAATTGTCGGTCCCATATTTTTAAATCTTTAAAGACAGTCCGTCACCAAATTTAAGCCTTAGAGACAGTCCGTGTTTACACTGCTTTTTATAGTCCATATTGGGACAAACCAGCTGCTGTAAATTGTGACGCCTGAGTGGTTTCACACAGAGCTCACCGTACTCACTGTGCTCACTGCAACTACTCAAGTGAAAAGCACAAGGCTAATTAACAATTACAGTCTTCTTTAGCAAGTGTTTAACTATTTTTAGTGGGAAAATCTTTGGAGGTATGTACAGGGGGGTTATTGATTGAATTTTTTTTAAAGGTAGGTTGTTTTATGTTAGGGTGTCTGCATATTTTGGGTTGGGGGTAAAATTCATACGTGCACTTTTGTGCAATAACACCCCCCTATTTATATACCAACGCATGCTCTAACATTCTTAGAGCATTGATTCAGTCTCGCCTGGACTATTTTAATATTCTTTTTAAATGGCATTGCTACAATGTGCTTGAATACTTTACATTCAACCAAGATCTGCTCATATTACTCCACTGCTTATGGATCTCCACTGGCTTCGGATCTCTGAAAGAATTTAATTCAAGAACATAATTAATGTGTACAAGTCACTGAATGGACTCTGTCTCCAGTACATGAAAGATTGTCTGGTGGTAAGCAAACCCCGTCTTGGCTAAGTTACCACCCGCTCTGGTCATGGGCTGAATCTTTTCATTCCAAGACCAAAAATGTCCTGGAGACCGCCTGCTCCCAAATTGTGGAACGCACTTCCCGCTCATATTCGGAATGCATCTGGTGTTGATAGCTTCATGAGTTAGGTCAAAACATGATTGTTTCAACTTTCCTATGATTGTTAAACTAAAGCAATAACAGCACATTTTCTTTTAAAGAGTGCCCCTTTTTAAAAAAAAATCAGTTGTTTGCAGTTACATTGGTAATTGGCTAGTAAACTATACCTGTGAATGGTAAAGCTCGAACATGCTAGGATAATTAATATCGAATCCCGATAATAATTCAGTGGCTGCTGGAAACGTCATTCCAATATGAAATAGCCAGGAAATAGCGCCATGCACGTGACTACGTTCATCCATTACATTACTTGTTTCGTGGGTTCAGGCAGGTCAAGTTAGAGATTATTTTCGTGAGGTGGCACTATTTCACAATGGACGGATAGAAATTCGATGTTTCCAACTCCCCCGTTAAATTACAATCCAGGATCCAGATTCCAATTACAAAATCGCTTCTTTTATGAAAAAGGGCATTTTTGATCATTGGCATTCGTAGGTATAGTTTACTAGACAATACCAACAGAACTGTGCAAAAATCTCAAATTTTAAAGTTCAGGGAACTCTTCAAAATATGCTGTTATTGCTTTAATGCGCTTTTATTCTCATGTTTGATTTTGTTTGTATTTTTGTTTTAAGCGCTTTGTAACCACTATAAAAGGCGCTCTATAAATGCTGGTTGTTATGTTTGTGTTATATCATAATAATTTTTCATAGTTGTAATAATTTCCCTTGGCCACTGGTACATCAGCTTAACCATCGTTTTTTGTTTTTGTTTTTAAATCTCGTAATTTTTTCGAAGTTTAAAGTATATGAAACAATAAACATACCTTTTAAGTTAAAAACAAGAGCGAGCTCCTCTCACAATGCCAGAATTTTTTCTGATACCATAATTCTCATCTTATATCGCAATATATATGTATACTGGTGTAGAGTAGGAGCAGAATATCACAGGAGCCTTATTTAAGGAATTCGTTTACCCCCCCCCCCCCCCACTACAGAAAAGGTTTAACACCTTTGGTAGTTAGTATGGACCCTCTACATCAATGCTAGGTAGTTAGTACTCTCAAATTGTATCACTTTTTCAATAGTTTACACAGGGGTCAAACTTTTAAAATACCCCGATCATGTTGAAATGTATATGCCATATTGTCCATCTAATCACAAGGATTCCAAAAATGTATAGTTTGTACCACCAAGGACTATTGGTTTTGGAGTTATAGGGTAAAAATGGCTAAAATGGTAAAAAAAGGTCAATCTCAATTTGTACAGGGTTAACATTAAAAGTTAAACTGATAAATACTTGACTGTTGGGTGATGCGAGAGGACATCTTTCTTCTGCAGATTGGCCACCTGTTTTCCAAATCAAGAATTAACCTTGTTCAAGGTTGCAGCACTGTTACCGCCATCACTTGCGATTCAAGTTCCAAGTTTTAGACTATTCTCATTTTGTCATTAAAATACTGTACTGTTTCTGTTTGTAACTTTTGAGAAGACTTACAACTGGGAAAGTACTACCGAGACTTGTTTAAAACAATGTAAGAGTAAATGAAACTCCCCTAATTGCTATACCGGGAAAGTGCTGTTGTGTTTCCATACTTAGAGAGAACTCTGCTATAAATTGAGGGGACTTATTCCCAAGACATGCCTCTTGACTGTGGTGTCCCACAGGGTTCCATAATGGGACCCATTGTAACCATATATACTCATCCGCTTGGTAACATCATCTCCAAATACAATCTTGATACGCCGACGACACTCAATTATACACTTCTTATGATCCTAAGATTCCAAATGACTTACTTTTTTCCAACGCTTACAGGATAGTAATTATGACATTAACTCATGTAGGCTAGCGGGCAGATCTTATAGCGTTTACAAAGGTGACGCCCTTCCCCTGGGAAGTACATAATTTTTCCTAAATAAATTCTCTAAAAATTATTAAAATCAGTTCTACGCGTGTTCTCACGTCTAGTATGTGCACATTGCACATTTTCTTGAAAATGAATTAAATGTCACCTTCCCTTTTCCGCTGAATATCAGTGACCAACGGAACTGCACCACGTTCCATTGACTCCAGCAGATTCTCTGGAGCTATTGTTATCGTCCATGACGATCTTATCACCACCCGATTTAGATTGAGCTATATAGCCTCGCTCACACATAAAATAAATTTTTAGCCTTTTATGTGAGTCCAATAACTTTGACCGTATATTTCATCATTTATTCAAAAAGTAAAGATGTACAAAAATCATGAAAGACATGTTGCTTGGCAAGCTGTGACCTAACACACACTAGAGGTGAGAACACACGTAGAACTGATTTCTATAATTTTAGAAAAATTATTTCGGAAAAATTATGTACTTCCCAGGGGTGCACCACCTTGGTCCTTATCCGAGCATCGTTTTCTCGTTGGCCTCATAGCCTAATGGATGATACTCGAAAAATTCAAGCTTAATATGGTCAAGATGGAATTCCTAATCACCGTCTTATCACATCATCTCTTGTGTTTGCCTCTGCTCCAATTACAAATTGACACGACAAACCAGTTATTACAGTTTGCAACCTTGGAATACATTTTGATCAAACCATGTCAACGGAAAACAAATTACTGAACCTTGCCGAAAACTCAATTATCAACTGTATAATATTGTTCTATTCGCCGTTATCCTTACTCTGACACACACCATCATATTATTCGATCTCTTGTGAGTGACTTCTTGCATGTACTTACTGGTCTTAAAGAAACTCATTATCAAACTGGAACGTATACAAAACAAAGCTGTTCGCATAATATGTGGACGCAAGCGACGTGATCAGAGATCCCCTTATCTCGACCATGTCGACAGGTTATACTGGCTCCCAGACAAGCAAAGGATAAATTGCAAATGCTTCTTATGCTCATATATCAATGTGTTCATCATGAAGCACCGGTTTATCTATGCAATGATATTCATCTTTACTCATCCTCTTAAACTTCGAGATCTTCCATGGACAGTACCGGTGTAGAAGTAATTAAAGTCCGCCGTACTCACAGTCCGGCTACAACGGTAAAGAATAGGGCACTCGATACAGTTGATTCTTCACGTAACATTAGTTTCACGCTTTATTCCGTTGTCTATGGAGCCCGGGGGGGGGGGGGGGGTTGTATTCAAAGGTGGATATGATGCGTGAACATGGACTTCCGAAATGACCCCTAACAAGTAATTTCACCAACTAAAAACGCATCCTAAACCAGCATGTTTTGCCTGTTTTTGTGGCTACATAAACAAGTATTTTCAGTTTTTGTACCTTAAACACAAGTAATCAATGCATAGTGTTGATAATATACCCTTATTATCTGGCTTTGCTCATGTTGCTTTACTTCCAATTACAATATTTTTGATGATTTTGATCTCGCGTACATCACAGTTTCAGGGTTATGAAAAAACATGTATCCTTTTTCCATATTTTGCTGTTTTTCATACCCTAATCAATGTACGCGCGTAGAGCGCCTGTTGGAAAAAAAGAGACCCTTTTTACGCGAGTTTTCTTGTTCACGCATCATATCCAGCTTTGAATACAACTGCCCCCCCCCCTTCCCGGGATATGGAGCCCCTCGAGCATTCAATTTGGCACCCACTTTCGGCGGCAAAAGAAAGGCTTTGCATTTTGAGGTGCGAAAGTTCCACCAAGGAGGATTAAAATAAGGAGATGACACTTGTGGACGAACGGTGGTTCCTGGGCCTTGCTTTACAGGGGGCGCTATAACGACTCGGGTTAGATTTTAAGGGGTGGGACACAGCACTAAAAAGTCCAGATAAAACTCGGGGATAACAATACATAGGCGATAATCTTGTAGACTATTTAGACTTAAAACGTGAAATTGGTGTTATATGAAAGCTGTTAATTTCTGAATTGCTATAACATAAGATATACGGTGAATGAAGTTATTTTTACAAAAACAAATAGTAGAGAACTAGACTATTTCCCGGACTATTTCCAGGGGATTTCAATTGAAGGGACCCGAATTGTAGACTGCAAGTGCTGTAGCAAAATATATAACCTTGATTCATAAAAATAGATCAAATAAATCTAAAGAGCATTAAAGGAGCTAAATTTTGATACTAAGCATACAAATTTGACCTTGAAATAACTGAAATAGGCGCATTTGAAAAACAAAATAATTAACATTATGAAACATTCAGTGTACAACCCCTTAAACTGGGGTGGGCCTAGGTCCAATCGAGGGCGCTACATATAGCCGAGTTGTGCAATGCGAAGTTCGTTACTGTCGTGGTTACAAACGGTGAACACGTAACTCTATACCATGAGGTTAATAAATACAGGAGGGACCATAAATTTCGTTGATATGCGCGAACTTTCGTATTTGCCATAGCCATATTGTGGGGTAAAGGAGCAAAAGACGACAGGCGCTAAGTGTCAACCCCTGGTTCCACTCGCAGATACCATGAATTTCTGTGCGTTTTGTTTGCGTTTATTCTCGCGAAGAATTAAAACAAAAACAAATCGCGTCAAGCGCGAGTCCTCTACGCCCGCTTTCACTGCTTTGCTGCGTACCGAATGTGCCACGAACTTTTCTTGCCGCCCAACGAGGCGCCCAAATTGTTAAAAAGACTAAAATTTGAGCTGTTTTAGGCATTTAATGAAAAAAGTCGGTGAACCCCATTTTTTATTTCAAAATTTTGAAAAACGACATCGGGACCTCAACATATTTAGAAATTACAAAATTTTATTGAGAAGTTTTTTTTTGTAGGCGATCCAAACGTCAAATTTTGACTTTTCCCATAGAAAAGTCAAAATTGAGTGGTTTAACAAGTGACAACATACTTTTTTTTTGTTTTGGCTATAGCTCAAAAACAAAGTCGGTGACCCCCATTTTTTTTTTAATTTCAGATTCTTAATCAGCACCGTTGTAAATACCATTATGTGAATTCTGGAAAATGTTATCGAGTAGTTCACTGACACGTCAAACCCCTTAAGTCTTGTTCTCCGACAACCAGAAAATTACCCACAGCAGCCGACAACATCCCGCTGAGCTATTGTTATGAGTGTCATTGTTCAAATAAGAGTCTCTTCAACAGACTTTAGTAGGCGTCTGTGGAAATTTGATATTCGAGTTTAATTATAAGGTTTTAAAACAAAAATATGTGACCGGTTAGGAACCATTTTAGACAAAACAATCCTACACGGTCATCGATTTTTCTTGGGAAATGCGAAGTAAATGTCCATATTTTGAAATGGCAGCAGTGCGTGACCTGATGTTGGTGTAATCCATGCACAGCGGGACTTTGCTGGCTGCTGTGAAAATTACCCTATCAGAATAGATTGTAGCGAGATCTTTGTCATGGCTCATCTGCCCTGCGTCCTTCAAGCGGATAATTGATTTTCCCGGTCCTACTGAGATTTGAACCTCTGACCTTCTGCACCACTGTGCCACGCTCAACTGGTTTGATCATCAGAGTTGGTAGATCCTATTAGTATTGATACCGAGATTTGTAGTAATGTAATTTGCTACTACATCAACTTAAAAGTTGTCGTCTGCTGTTGTCTTTGCACGCCTAAAGAGCTATAATATTGTGGAATCAAAAGGATTCCATTTTGTAGTCCTAAACGTGGACATTTGGGACAGCCAGACTGGTGGAGTAATTGTTACATTCCTGACTGTTATGCTGCAGAATTTTGAGTAGTCAAGGGACCTAAAGACAACATTATCTTCAGAACTGCTCCGAAAAAGAGTCACAATTACTGAAGAAAATATGTACGGTCTTGTTATCGTATACAACTTTAAAGGTTACAAGCTACCATTCTGAAATCTTGGCTGCGAAAGCGTCATCATCGTTGAACTGCAACGCCTTTGAATTCTGGACGCTATAAGTCACTACAATAATGAGGTCACTTCTAGATAGAATGAGCTGTATGAATGATTAAGAATTATATACCTCATATATAGATCCCCGTCATCTGATTGGTTAAAAGTGGAGGCATAAATTCAACTAGCTTCAAGAATTGGACCAAAAATGAACTATGCCCTGGGACACCTCTTCCCAGCGTAAAAGACTGTCGTACGAACATTATCTTCAGAACTGCTCCGAAGAAGAGTCAAAATTACTGAAGAAAATTTGTACGGTCTTGTTATCGCGCAACTTTAAAGGTTACAAGCTACCATTCTGAAATCTTGGCTGTGAAAGCGTCATCATCGTATTATGAGTGTATATATTGAAGCTGGTGTAAGAGATGAACATAAGCAGACCATGATTTTGTTTACTCCGTACTGTGCTGTAGTGCAAGTCTGATACAAATAAGAGCAAGGAAATTCATGCTTTGAGCTTGAAGATGAAGATCTAAAAAGGAATCAGAGATGCAGCTCATAGGGCTAATACCAAACGGCAGGTAAAATACACCGTGAAGATATTCGAGGATTATAAGTTGATACCGATGACGGCCATCTGCAGGCCGTGTAAAAGTTGCCGAATTCGGCGCTCAAGGAAAATTGTACGCAACTTGCCGACAAAAAAATGGCAAGAAGTCGATTACGGCGATCCGTTTTGGACTCCAACATCACTTCAACACAAGAAAGGTTGATTGCTAATTCTTCACAAGTTTTGGACCCTAAGTTACACAAAATTGTTAAACCATGCATGCACGCCATGGCCTACACACATGATATAGGCCTGTGTTAGCATCCTGGCTTAGAATGTTCTTTTAACCAATCAGATGACAAAAATCTATATATTCGGTTATAAAACAAATACTGACTGCTTTTTATTCGGAGCAAGGTTGAAACTATAGGCCATCGGTGATCTCGAAACCATTTAGTTTCAACCATGCCCCTTATAGCAGTCAATATTTGTATACTGTAACATTCATCTTTGTATTTGATATTGTTCATGCAATTATTTTTCACATTCTTGATACTTGAACCAAACATTTCTGATCACTAAAAATAACTTGTTAAAAAAATTCAGATTATTTTGTACACAAGGCTTATTTGTTTGTTATAAAGGGTATTTCTGACCTTGGCATTAATGTGATGCCTAAGTTTTCCAGGGTGGAAGGACGGATTTCCTTGGTCATATATCGAAATTTGAGCACATTCTCCATAATATATAGTTGACAATTGAACTGAGACTAATGTACTAATTGTGTGTACAAAATTCGGGTCATTTCTATCTATTCTTTTACCTATATGCAACAGTCGCTGAGTACTAAACTGTTAAGTGCTTTAGAAATAAATTGAGGTTATACATTGAAGTGTATTGAATAACGATCACTGCTTCTCGATCCGTCGATGGAATCGTTAGGGGAAAATATGCATATCAATAAATACGAAGTATGCCATTTACTATATATGGATACTAATTTAGGTTTACCATATGTTACTATTTCAAACGTAAAGCTAGTGAAATTGAAATATTATCAACCTCTTATTGCAATAGACTTGGATTTTGTGTCAATATCCTAGGGAAGGACCGTAGAACAATATATTAAAGTTATTAACTGAGAATAGGTTGGAATAAGCAAAAACAGGAGGGGTCAAGTTTTATACAGTAGTCAAAAAATAATTAGAACATGCTTATCAGGTTTTCCTGATTAAAATAATGTACTTGAATAATTCCCATATCTGGATATATTACTTTTATAGCTACGACTAAATTGCAAAATTGGTGCAAGGTCATCCTGTTCGGACTCCGTCGAAACAGGTGGCAAATTAGCTAAAAATTAGCACGAAAGTTCACGAAGTCCTGAATTCAGAGGGCAGTGAGCATTCTGAGAGAGCATACAGACTTACACAGAAAATAATACCAATAATCATGTCAAATTGCCAATCCAAACAACACATGAACAAAGATCGTCACACCGAGACACATAAAATTCACTCAATCAAAACCTACAAAGAAATTAATCCTGAACAAAGTTAGTGTCTCGGAAGAGATGCGCAAGTTGTGGGAAGAGAAAGTGAAAGATCTAGTCCAGAGGGTATTCCTTGAGATGTTAAAGCTTCAGGAATCATGCTTTACCTAGAAGCATATTATTTACTAATTGCCAAAGAATGTACTTCAAATAATCCTCAATGCGTGGACGGATTCTCTTCCTACACTTGCAAGTCTTGGTCGCTGGCGCGAACGCGCAGATGCGAATACAAAAGTCCCCCGAGTGGCAACTGTCAAACCTAGCATCATATTCTCAACTGCCGCCAAGGCATATTAAAACAAGGACGTTATACATGGAGGCACTTGTCTTGTATTATCTGTCGAGCTTATTCAGTTCTGGTTCCCAATTCCACAGACGCCCCAAGCGTCTCAGTTGAGATCTCTAACCGTAATTGGCAAAATGTACTATTCCTCATGATGTATTGTCAACAGCTCAACGTCCAGATCTAGTCCTGTGCTGGCTGAAGCTAAAAAAGCTTTGCATCTTTGAGGTTTCTGATCCATTAACCAACATTGACATCACCCACATTAGGGACATGGAACATATTCCAGCTTTGTGAACGACCTGTTGATTTCACACCTAATTACCCCCAACCCTACTGCTAGGCATTGTTAAAACCCTGGAGCCACTTGTTTCAAAGATGGATATGATGCGTGAACATGGACTTACAAAATGTACCGTAAATTAGTTCCGACTAAAAGACATACCCTAAACAAGTATTTTGTTCCGTTTTTGCTACCTAAAAAAAGTATTTTTGCCAGTTTTTGCTACCCTAGACAAGCAATGTATTGTCGTTAATATAACCTTTATTATCTTGCTTTACTTCACATTATTTTTATCTCTGCTTAATTTGAGTATTGCATACCCTAAACACGTACATCAATTTCAGGGTCAAGAAAAAACATACTTTTTCCATATTCTGCCGATCTTGACACCCTAATCAATGTACGCACGTACATCGTCTGTTGGGAAAAAGAGACCATATCCAGCTTTGAACACAAGTGCCCCTCCCCCTGGTGTCTTTAAAAATAGTGACGTGGGCCACATCTCTAAGTTGACCCCTCAAAAAAGGTTAAAAAACTGAAATGTCATCATGCCTCCAACTTGAATAACCATAGTTTACCGATTTGTGATCGCGGACCGGACCACCAAGCGGTCTCAAACTGTCAATTGTCCGTTACAGCTTGATCCTCAATGTAATAAGAGCATTGATCGACATTGATATAAACAGAGATAAAAGATGCATCTTTTGTAAGAATTCATCTTTTGTAAGAATTCAAGTTTATGTACTTAAACAGGTACAAGTCCGTTAAAGCAATAACAGCACATTTTTTGAAGAGCGCCCCCAATTTTCAAAATGTGATCTTTGCACAGTTACGTTGGTAATTGTCTAGGAAACTACACCTGCTAACGAGAATGTTCAAAATGCGTATTTATCATAAAATAAACGATTTTGTAATTAGAATTGGGTTCCCAGATTGTACTCAACGGCAGAGCTGGAAATGGTTAAATTTATGTCCGTCCATGATGAAATAGTGCCACCTCAAGAAAATGACCTAACTTGACTTGCCCGAGCCAATAAAACTACTAACGGATGAACGCACACACGTACATGGCGCTATTTCCCGGCTATTTCATACTGGAAGGGCGTTTCCAGCAGCCGTTGAATTATTATCGGAGATCTCCGATATTAATTATTCTAATTCCAAAATCCCTTCGTTTGCGACAGACATTTTCGAGCTTAACCATTCACATGTATAGTTTACTATAGTCGATTCGCGTTGATACGTTCGTCCCCCTGGAGTTTTGGACCTATTCAATTAAGTCGGAGAGGGAAAATGAAAGAATTCAAATGCACGTGCCACACCGGATTATCTTGGAGGGCACTCCGGTCACATAACTCACTCACCTGCCACTAAATAAAATTTCATTCATCTATGGAAACGCACAATAGTGTATTTCAGGCCTTAACATTCCTCGCAATAACATGATTAACAGAAGTCCCTGCGCCTCATTGAATTTTGGTATGGGGTCACATATCAGATGAATCGAGTATAGGCAGTTACCAATGCAACCGTGTTAAAATCTCAAAATTTGAAAAATTGGGGGCGCTCTTCAACAAGGCCACGGCAGCGACACTTCTTACCAAACAGGGCCACGGCAGCGACACTTCTTACCAGGTAGGGCCACGATGAGAAATAACGCGGTTCTTGAACCTTTATTTCTTATAGTGTATGTAGTTTGTACCCTATTATATGCCACTTCTAAAATATAGGTAAGCATGAACTTGATCCATGCATGCACTAGGAAGTTATGCTAAATTTAAAAGGAAATGACCCGATTTAATGATTTGAAATTTTCATCTTGATTGGATTACCTCGTTCCAAATACACTATCTTAAAGTTTCATGCCGATATTTCGATCTTTTTGACAGGGAAAATTTGGAGCACTTTCAGCAAAATCTATTAGCGATCGGCCCATGGACCTTAAAATAAATACCAACCAAACGTGTCAACTAATGTCTGATAGACACGAGCACGGACAGAAACAAAGCATTTAACCATACGGTCTTTATATTTCGTAATAGTGCCACGTAATAGGATTGTTTCCCAAGCAATTCGGCCCAAACAAAGCACACGGCTTATTCAAACCTTTCCTTGTATAGTATGTGCCCTATACCCTGCGATTTGTTTGGACGATTGCTGGGGAAACAAATCCTATTACGTGGCACTCCTACAGCGAATTCCGATCGGACGACCTAAAAATGCAGAACATCTCTTGATGATGCATTGTTTATTTAATCATTTTAAAACATTTGACAAAAATTCAAGAATTTGTCACGTTTGTGGATTTTAATACCATATATTTTAAGAAATGTACATATTTATTACTCGTTTAATGGAAGAATTCTGAAGGCATTAATGGCTTTTTATTTTAACTACGACTGACGCAATGTTGGCGGCACCAGAGGAGGTGGACAGATTACGCACAAATGCATGTTGTTTTTTTCTACATTGTAAAAAATGAAAGTACAGTGTGAGTCAAAATGATTGGTGGCCAAATATCCTGATTTTTTTCTTGTCAAACTGTACAAGGTAGCTCCTAAAATTGTATATACTTCAAAAGTACATTTAAAAAGCTTTCACAGGAATTTTGAATTTTTCATTTTGGTTCAGGCAATCAATATCTGCACTCATTTAAGTAAAGGCCCTCAGATTTGCCTTTGTACAAGATTCTATTGATTTGGTAATTGAAGCGCAAATTTCAAGTGCGATACCTAATGTGTGCTTTACACACTCTGGTGGATAAATGGTAATAAATGCCTCAATGAGTATAACACAGGCCAGTTATTAAGGTGGGATTAATGCAACAACAAGTGCAATTATATTTTGACTGTTTAGAATTCTTCAAGATTTGGAATGAACTCGTTTTTAACTATTAACTAAGGCAAAACAAAAAGATATTGAAAAAACACTAAAACCAGGTTTCAATTTAAGTGATACACCTTAGATGGCTAAAGGTTCAAAGGTCAGACTTTTTAGGAACAATTTTTCCTTTCATGTTAAAATCTTAATGTTTTTTTTTAAAGCCCCAAAACACGGTATGGTGAAGAAATGCAACAAACAAGAAAGTTCTTTGCCTATCTCGTTTTTCTCTGGACCCTGGGTTGTGAATTACACTGTTGACATGGTTACTCATCTTCTATGGTTTACTTACGAAATTTGTACACACGGCATTTCGGAGCCCTCTAAAAATGAGGCCATAACTTGAAAATAAAATGCATGAATCTCGGTATTTTTTTTGACTTGGTGATTAAGAAGTAATTGTTTGTTAATATAAAGTATAATAATAAATTCTGAAAAGATTACAAACATTTTTAATATTTGTGCTGTCATCGGGGAACAATCATTGACTCACACTGTATAACCCATTTAACGACTACATACGAAGAAGATCTGACTGGTTAACGGAAAGATAAAGTCAATCAACTACTTTCCACTACAATGGCTCCGTCATTGCAACGATATAGCGTCGTATACAAGTCACAGGTCATATCCGACAGTCTTTCGCGATTTCATTGAAGTATTTTTGCTAAGTTTTAAATTCAAATTATGACAAAGTGAAGATGGTTTTCACATTATGTGCCCCTAAAAAAATACAATCTTGCCTTGAAACATTAATTTGGTCGCTATGCAAGGATATATGTTGAAGGGCATTGTTCACTATAGCTTTCCTTTCTCCCATTCACGCGTCCCCTCCCAAATCAGTGATGAAATTAATCAGCACGAGAATGGCCATTGTTCGGCTTATGCACACGGTATGAGGGGCGAAACCAAATCTACACAGTGTGTTCCAACAATTAAGAACTAGATTGCAGTTAAGAAATATATATATTAAGGTTACTTTTTGGGTGTTATAAATTTATTGGCATACATTGGCTTGTTTTCCCCCCCCAAAAATTGGGGGGGCCCATATATAATTTGGACCGTATCGATAAGGTAAAGCGGGAGTATTTTTTTTTTTTTTTTTTTTTTTTATTGTCCCATTATCAACGTCTTATCTGCGCATAAACACTGTTTTGTGTGCACTCGAAAATTACATTGGCTATTCTGTGCAAGGAAGTCGTGCCTACACGTGTTGTAAATAATTTAGGTCTGCATTATGAGCGTATTATACCTCTTTTCCATAATCA
Source organism: Ophioderma brevispina (assembly GCA_023653785.1). NCBI lineage: Eukaryota > Metazoa > Echinodermata > Ophiuroidea > Amphilepidida > Ophiodermatidae > Ophioderma > Ophioderma brevispina. Next base: position 27,017 of record JAMKCH010017438.1, read on the forward strand.
AACGAATTTTTAAATTTTTGTCCTTACAACCTTATTGTACTCACGCGATAATAATATAATAATGCTACTTACAATTTATTGTCAACTGCATAATAAAGATACCATTGAAAGACGTGAGCTAGAATGGTTAAGGGACCTTTCGTTCGTCCTGAAGCTCGTCCTTTCACATCTGTTTTACATTGAAATCAAGATGCGTTAGAATGGATTGTTGGGTACTGCTTAGTTTTGGAAAAATGCTACTAACCTATTAGTTGCATGTATTGGAGAAGTATAAAACTCCATATGTGGCATATTGTGAACTATGAGTCAGTTTTTAAAATCTGATGAAGTATAAACTGAAGGAAAATTTAGGTATGAAGCCAAAATATAAAGTACTGCATAGAAAAATGTCCGCCATATACTTTAACCTCGTTCTTAATTTGAATCAAATGACGTACTATAATGTTAAATTTGCTATCGTCTGGTATAATATAGTTTGAATTTGTGCAGAGCAATGACTTCATTTACAAAAAATTATAATATTCAACGTAACCCTTTACACTATGGCGTATGAATTGCTAAATCATTAAAAGATCTGGCGAAGGGACGTGTTACAATATAGAATAGGGAAATTTAAATATCTTAGTACACAAGTTGTACAGACTATCATTGAAGTATACAAAAATGCAAATTTTATCAATATCTTTGTGAAAGATCGTATGATTACAAAAAGTACACTGTATACTCTGATAATATGAAAACATTACAATACATAAACTATAAGAAATACATGGAAGATAAATATATTAGGTACCAACGCTTAAAAATACGTAAGTATAACAGTGTGAAAATCTCGTAACCAGTGAAAATGTATCTAACATGTGTTTGACAAGCAAATATGGAAGCGCAGCCAATTACTCTGGCCCAAGTCTCACTACTTGCTGGTTTCACTTCGACGTCATCATTGCCACAAACTCTGCAAGAAAAAATAACACACATGTAATCTGTATGAATTTTGTTTATATTCCACCTTAAAAAGAAAGTTTTCATTAAGAACTCGACGAAATTAGAGAATAGACATTTTTGTCAAATGTTGAGGTACGGACGGGGGCAAAAGAGCGGCTAAAGTAGTGAAATGTCGTTATCTCCATCACGAAAATAATGTTGTACAAATTAAACAATACCGCATTGGCCGTTGTCAGAGTACTAGTAATTAACTCAAAACAAGTCACTTTATTTCCCTTACCTTCATAATTGACTTGTCCATCGCCGTCATATCGGCTTCTCTTATCATTTCATCAACTTCTTCTTCCGTCAGATTTCTCGCCCTACTTTTGTCATTACTTCTCAGTTCTGCCGCACTGTCAAGAGTGACAATAGTTTTAATAAAAAATTAAATTTAAAAAATAAGGTCAATCATAAGATTAATAATCATGAGTTTAACATTTTTATAATGTCTCCAAAAAAAGGGGGGCGCCAACTTTGCATTAGCCACCATAATGTTTAACTAGTAACATTTTTCATCTCGTGTAAATAAATATTGTTAGCTAACATCTTTAACAAAATGATGGTAATATGATACAATGCCGCCTTATCCGACATAAAAAGGCGGTTGTTGGGCCTGATCAATGTCCTCAATGTTAGATGACCTAGTGGTTTAAAATCAGTTTCTCTTGCAAACAACCATAACGCATAATCGCAAAAGTTACTTGAATAGTCACCGATAAAACCGCTTACCGTCTTTGTCTAAAACACTCTAATGCTTCGCTGATTTCTTCTTCTGAATCCGTTTCTTTCATCTTGCGGGCCATCATTGTTTAAACTTCTGGAAGTCTATTGTTCCTTACCTTTAGAGAAAACACATGAACAACCGTCATATATTGCTTAAAACAATCCAATGAGACCATTTAACAGCAATGTTTGTAAACCTGTTAGGGCCTGGTATCTTGAAATAGTTCCGGACTGACTGTTACACACTGGGGCAATTCTATCTGTTAGGGTTTTTAAATACTTGGGCCTAAACGATTCTCAGGAATGATTCGCAAGGCAACAAAAGAAGTGACGTAGGATGTTAACCTTTGTCTATATAGACACATCTACACTCATTGTGGGGTTTTGTGCAACAACATTTATCACCCTCCCCTTTTACAAAACATTTTTACAAATCCAATGACTATTTTTCAAATCCAACGATTATTTTAGGTATCCTTTGTTTTGAGCTTCGTTTTTACTGGCCATAAGCTATCCTATTATAATCTGGCCCCTAATGATTTAGCTACTATAGTCGATTTTTTATTCCTGTCAGCACAAACACATTGACATTGACGCCCCTGTATAGAAGATTCTAGTGACAAGTCATCACCGACGCCTGAATTCGCGCGATGTGTAATACATTCGGGTGACTGACTAAATATACACACAATCGAATGTGTGTACTTGTAGTGTCATGCAAACCAATGCTTGAACCGCGCCCCAAACACGTTTCCCCGCGCATATAATTATGAGAGCAATCGCTTCTCCCATTGCATTTCCCCCATTTCAAACTTGGTTCCACTAGCTGAAAAATAGCCATGCAATATTTCCATTGTCACCATTTATTTAAAGTGAATGTCACCTTGGAATGATGACACTGTAGGTTCAGGAATGATCTAAGTATACCGACACAGATAGTAATCTCATTAGTCAAATTATATGCCGCATAATCATACGATTATTTCGGAGTACTTTTTCAACCCTCAATTTCCGGGATGACTCCAATGGCGCAACGTTACACAAAACATAAAACAAAACACCAACATACAACAACGGAACGTTTATTTAACATTCTGTTTCAGCTTCGATAGCCGAGACCATACCGGATTTCCATGAGCATTGCGCATATAATTTTGACAAGCTGAGGTCTAAAAAGTTTCTCGACGTCATGAACATACATTGAGGGAATTTCAAAATATCCCAGCTATATCAGATAATATGACGCTCAGAATTCAGTAATGAGAGTATGAGCGGCGCTCTTATTTGTAAATTGTATTGAAAGAAGTGTGTACGTGCTAGATTATTTGATTTGGACAAAGACGTCAAATATTATTTCTGGAACAGAACGAATAAATGTAAACCAGCGTAAAAGAGGCTTCAACGTATCAGATTTTCTAATATTCCTTAGTGACGAAAATTCTGAAGGAAAATGCGTGCAAGAACGTTGTTGATATAGAGAAATACTGGTAAAACAGCAACGTGGAATAAATTCCTGATGCGGTTATAAAAATGGTGGAGGATTCTGATATAAATGGAGATTCCTCCTCTTCCAGCAATACTGACTGAAAATTTTGGCGAGTAATAATTACTTATTCGTATCATTTTCTTTTCTTATGTTGAATGCTTCAGTTTGTTCAAGTTTTGATGTTTGGAATTTATTCAGTGCATTTGCCTTTTTTCTTCGCGAGAAATTGGACATTTTTTAATTATGGCCTTAATCTGATCCGACATCGTCACATTTCTATTGAATTAGTGGGTAAAACATACACCCTCTCAGAACGAATGGAATCGTCGACACGCCCCAAAAACTTTTAATGAACTGACAGGAATAACAAAATCCTATAAATAATTAGAAATATGACATGTTTTAATATTTGAAAGATTGTGTTTCAATACATTGTCTGAAAATGACAATTTTGTACTTTAAAAGGATGAGTAAACCACCTTGGCCACTTTCAACAATTTTCAGGTGATCAGTAAGCATTTCTTGCCAAATCGGTTTCCCTCAATGGTTTAAAAAAGAACGTTTTCTTTTAGTACCATTATTGAAATTATATGAACTTTATCTGCATCTATGTGTGTAAAATGTATTTAAAAAGGGATTAGCAGCGACTTGCTAATCCGAAACATCGAAAAAATCATCAAAATTCATATTTTTTATATTTTTGTTACCGCCATGGATATGCGAACATAACCTGCAAGTGGTTGGCTTGAAATCCGTGTATTAAAGACAAGGCAGTACTTTTTATCAGATTCTGTAATTTCTATACTTGAGATCAAAAAAGCCTTTCCGGTGAATATCACGGATTTTCAGCGTGATATTGTGCATCATGATCAGTACAGTTTGAACTCAAACACAGATATTATTGATATTTGTTTATTCTGTACTGGTGTAAACCACAATCAGCTGTTTAGTGTAGATTTTGAGACTTCGTCGCTGTATGTCTATTGGCGGGAGACGGTATAACAAATTTCCTCAAATACTTCATTTTTCCACTATTTTGTGGTTTGTTTCTATACATTAAAGCAGTTATATGGAATTGTACACACTTATCCCTGATTTATATGTTTTAAAAATATATTTCCACATTTTTCGATTCTCTCGCATTATCGCTGCTAATCCCTATAGGTATGAGTGCATTGAATCACCTGAAGAAAAATAAAAATTGCCTAATAATGGCGTACAGCACTGACGTCAACGCTCTAACGTACATGTACGCGTGTGTAAAAATAGGCCACTTTTAGGTGTACGCGATTATATGATGCAACGAATGCAAAGAACATATGATTTATTTACGTACTTACGTCATTGAAAGCAAAACACTATAGAGTTTGTGTTCCGTAGAATTGATGATGCATATCATTTTAAATTTAAATCGCCATTGACCTCGATTCTGATCCAAAACATTGTATGTTATAAATGATGTGACCCTGGTTTTTATAACAGACTTCCCTGTTAGCACTAAATCTTTTCAGATCATGGTTGGACCAATGCATGATGTGCATCATTAAATGGACCTTGTCTAAAATCACAAACTAAGTATTAATTGTAGTTTGATTACCAATTGTTTGACTGCTAATTACTTCACAGTTCGAATATCTATAGTGCAACAAAACGTATTAATGTAGAGTTACGCAAGTCGTTGGGGCGCTTGTGTTCGCAATACGTTACCCGGCAAGGCTAACTGCATGTAGATTAAATCAAATGTATTCCTCTTTTGTTTCATTTAAGTGGGCGAGGTTTCAGCTAACGGTTCAGATGATATAAAAATCTCAACATTTTAGGCAAGTCGGGGGGACGAGGCTATGGATCACGAAATGCCCCTTTAAACAACTCGCAATCTTGAACCGCTGGTCATCGACCAACCTTTTTTAAAAATCAAATCAAACAACTTGTTTAAAAATTTAAACAACCGATGCTTGAACTTTTAAACAAGTTGTTTAATTTGTTGAACAAGCTGTTTAATTTTTTAAGTTGTTTAATTTTTAAACAATGTTGAACGATGACCAGGGTAAAACGCGGTTGTTTAAAATTGTAAACAACTCGATTAGCTTGTTCTAACAGAGTACATTGCATCATGCAACCCGATTAACGTGAGCTAATGCTCACTTTAAATTGGTTACAGAAAATTTAACATATGCAAACAACAAATTCTATCTTTGTATCCGACATAATTTGTTACAACTGGTACTATATCGACAGCTCAAAACCCTCTCTAGTAGAATACTCTTTACAAGAGTATATTCTAAGTAATCCGTGAAGCAAGTACGTACTAAAACATGGCCAGTCACTGAACATGGCAACAACGTCCACTAACAAAGCTGAGCAAGTAACATATCCTAAACATTTTGATATGTATTTTCTTTTCAATTTTGCCGGCGACTAATACGTAAAATTTATCGTCAGAAACAAATCAATCTGTCCGAATTCACTTTCCACCATCACGAATAGTAATCTTAAAATTAAAACAAATTTACTCAGATCAACTATTTGAATGAATAATCCGATATATTTTACAAGTCAACAATAAATGCTGTTTGCCAAGGAATGTTTTACAGAGGCAAATATTTCCTATTAAACTATGAAAACATACAATTGGTATGCTAATATCGTTAGAAAAGTTATGTGCAGTATTTTAACTATATTGGTATCACTTTCTATTTATTCAGATTTTATCATTATTGATGAGTGCAACTATAATTTTTAAGTATAATCTCACCATCTGCATCAACTTCGTTGATCATATCTTGTAGTTCTGCCTCAGTTGGGTTTTGACCTAATGATCTCATCACTGTACCTAATTCTTTGGTTGTAATTGTACCGTCGCCATCTTTATCAAAGAGGGAAAACGCCTCTTTGAATTCTGAAAATGGAAAATAAAAAAGCATTAGTTATTACTATCACTAAATTCTTCCTTTAAAGCTATCTCGTAATTATAAGAAAATAAACCATATACATTTGAGAACCTAATCAGCGATACTTAATTATTACCAATCAGAATTACAATATAGAAATGTTCAAGTCATGTCAGCGATTTTCAGTGTATTTCAGATACCTTTTCAATACGTGGACCTACACAAGCTTACACATACATGCGTACACACACGTACACGCACACACACACACAGCACACGTGCAAACAAAGGCTTGCACTTGTATATATGATATGGGTGGGTGTGATATGCATGGACTACATTCCATCAGTTACAGCTATTTTGACAAAATTAAAGAGGTAATTAATTGCACATTTCATGCATTGAAGCGTAAATGTATAATGTACTTTACGTAATTGGTTAAAGTAGGTCAGGTCTACGTAGGCCTACACTTGTTCAACGCGTCTTTATACAATTCATAACAAATTCAGTTCCTTGAACGTCAGCAGAAAGAAAAACGTTTAACTCTTTCAAGAACTTCCATTATTTGAAGACACTAGCTTGATTTTAAGGGGTGTAAAACATTGAAGTAACAACTTACCAGCAATTTGTTCTTCTGTAAGTTGGTCAGCCTGAAATTATTTAAAAAAAAATATACATCAAAATAATTCATCTAAAAATAAGGAATATATAAAGTTCTATCACATTTGTAGTAATTTATATTTAATTAAAGTATTTGTGGTACAATTTAAATCATACCAGCTCAAATTATACTGCAAATATCAAGACAAATGCAAAACGATATTACAATGTCTAATAACCGACAACACCTTAAATGAATGCATACAAGGGAAGGATCTGTGATTGATGTCGTATTCATTCACTAAATTGCCATTCCTGGATTATAGATCTTAAAGGCACACTGAAAACTATAATTTGTCACGAAAAGGGTCTTATTTGACTAATTGAAATGTTGTCATGCAATTGAATGTTTTGATCATTCAAGAAAATAAAGCTAAAATGTTTTCATAATGTTCAATTAACAATTATAAGCTTTTTAATTATTAATTTTTATCATCAGTTATTTTTATAAGTTATAAAATTTCACTTAAAAATGCATGACAAATTAATGAATGACGGAATTGTCGTTAATTTGTCATTCCTAGTGCATTACAAATTACATGACAAATTAAATGACAAATAACGCATTCATAATTTGTCATTTTGATGGACATGACTAATTTAATAAATTATAAACTCATAATTCGTCATTTGTCATATACTCAACTTTTATTTGTAATGCACTAGAAATGACAAATTGACAATTTCGTCATTCATTAATTTGTCATGCATTTTTAAAAAATGTGAAATTTTATAAGTCATGAAAATATCTGTGATAAAAATTAATTTGAAAAGCTTATAATTGTTAACTGAACATTATGAAAACATTTTTAGCTTTATATTCTGGAATGATCAAAAAATTAAATTGCATGACAAATTTTTAATTTGTCAAATAAGGCCCTTTTCGTGACAAATTAAAGTTTTCAGTGCACTATCAGTGATTTGCTAAATCAAAAAGATTGAAAAAATCATCAAAAATTAGATTTTTGCATGATGTGACAAGTACTAATATCCTAACATACCCTGCAAATGATAAGGCCAGAAGCAACCTAATAAGGACAGAATCTGAAAATTTTAGTCATTACTGTCCGTACGGGCACTTACTACGGGCACTTACTACAGCACGCATTTGAATGGATTGTATCTTGGATCACTGCCGTTTTCTTCCTTTTCTGTCAATTCTACAGTTGGAAAAAGTAACTTATGAGAATTCTACAGACTTATCCTTCACTTTTAAGCTATTCCTGCAAATTTTAAATATATTTTGACCCTTTCGGGTGAATCACTGATAGTGGCTTTAATTTCACTCCAACATGAGAGACATAAGCAGCGACATATACATGTACATGTATTAGAATCATCCAATCCCTAATAGATAGCTCCAGCCTGGAATACCAATAAAGCTAGCATTATGGAAAATCATATAGAGTTAAATACAAAACATGGTGTAAAGTGCAGGAGGAGGTAATCATTACCTGTTACATTTACACCTCTATAGAAGATCAGGTGCAAAGCTATAATTGGATGCCAGTCTGCATTCTGAAACAAGCGTGTTTTTTACACCTTCCAGTCTCATGCACAATGACTTATTATATTTTCAACTACACGTGTTTGTATAGGCCTACCTGTTAGGATCAGTGCAAGAAATTGGTTACGTTAAAATATTTCATGTTACCAATATTGACATGGAGAGACTATTACTATTACAAATATACACCGTAAAATCAAGCTAATAATGATATTCTTTGAACATGTTAATGTCATTTGGTGACCTAAGTGTTGAACATAATATGGTCAGAAGATTCTCAACTATACTTCCAACACAAACCACATGGTGACCGATAAGGGTTTTGCAGAGAAGCATCCACATTAGTTAAGCTGTTAAGCTCTCTATATATGATGAATTGTGGCACGTTGTGATAAAAGTACCAAACTTTCCACAGTTGTAGCATGGACTAAGACTAACTATTTTCAGATATGTGCCCAATCTCTTGATGTCCAGGTTTGCCAGGAGAGGGCGCTTTCAAAATGGCCGCCAAAATCAATAATATCATAATACATGGAATTCTCTTACCACATTATCAGATGAAACCTGTTTGATTGGTGATATTTTCATATTTCAGGATCAGCTGAGCCATTCTGAGATAAGCAAAAATGTACTCTATGCAAAAAAAAATACTGACGGATGTAGTAAACGGGCCTCTAACTTCCAATCATGCGTTCCTTAGCAAAATCTGAGCACTGCTGATTTCTGTGCAACATTTACTGAAATGAATGTAAACAAACCACCCTTTTCTGTAATTACCAACACATGTCATCCTTGTTACTGCCTCGTATCTTTTGTTTTGTATCGACAAAGGAATTCCAAGGATGACAGGGGTATTTTTAGAAAACTCGTAATCACTGAAGAAAGCGTTGCATCATTATTCATTATTACCCCTCAAGAGTATGGTGTTGCGATCGTAATCAGTGGTAGGAGCACCACTCACCAGGTGGTTAGCATGTCAGCATGCGCAGGACATTTTGCCTTAACCACCACCATCCAGAACCCAAGCAGGTGACTAATCCTTCATCCATAGTGATAACCTGCTGTGAAAAGTCGTCCCAGCAGCATTGTTGGACAGATCAGTTTCCAAGAAATTCGCCCTTTGACAGCTAAGCTTTGCGTTTTGAATCATTGACTGGCCTAACTCTTTTTAGAATACTTTGTCGCTTCTCCGTTAACTTTTTGTCATGACACTAATTTTGTATGTCACTTCAGCAATAAAAAATGAAAAATTGTCAAACCCTTTCTCATGCAACCTCTTTGCTACCCAGTGGAGCACAAACAATTTCCTTTCAGAGGGAGCTTGGTGTCTGGATTTTAGGTGAGAATGACACTGGTCTCTGTTGATAACGTGATGGTGGATGGGATTTAATTTGGCTATAAGCTCCATGCAATAGGGTAGTGACTGCTTCGTAGGTTAATGACTGCTTATCTTCTAAGATTATGGATAGTATGCCTGCAAGCACTAAGAGGAAGCTCACCTGGTGTAGGCAACCAATAATAGACCACGAGGTCTTGCAAAGACTCACATCAAACAATTGAGTGTTATGTGTTCTAATTCCTGGGGCACACGCTGTACGGATAGTTGATGAACTTGCTGAGCACAGTGATTTTCCCATCAGTATACTGTCAGGTGTTGATGAATGAAAGGAGGAATGACCGTCAGGCTTTATCCCAGTAAGTAGTAGGTTGAATAAGTCTTATGTGTTGATATAAATCTCGATCCATTCTAGCCCACGGCGAGCTCCCTGTTGTTAATAGAAGAGCTGTTGATAAGTTATCTTTGCTCAAACTATATGTGCCACGGTCATTGGTACTTTACCAACGTGTTTATGTCCTTGCTGAGGAAGGTTTTGATATACTTTCCACTCGGTGTTTTTCTGCATAGTGAGATCATCTACATAACCATAATTTCCTTTTTAATTGTATCGTAAGGTCATGGTATGAAACACAATAACAGCAGTGAGCTGGGAGAGATCCTTGGAACATCCGGGTCTGGTCTACATTTCGTGGTCCAGGCGTGGTCTTGTGGATAGTTGAATTGATAGCTATAAATGTAGTTTGCCAGGCAATAACAGTAAGCTTGATGCCAGGCCCTATGCCAATGGTGTTCATAGCAAGTGGTATGTCAACAAGGAACAGGGGAGGGCGGTGGTGAAGAAAATCACAACTTTAGACGTCGCCATTAGACGTCGCCATAAAAGTGAAATATTGACGAAACTATCTTGTTTTTTAAAGTGTGTCAGGAATATTTTCTTATCCAAAAACAGTTGGAGCTAAGAATCAACTCCACGTAAGGTTTATTTCTGATGCGTTTGTATGAATACCGGACAAGGACGTTTTGAATAACCGCGAACGACCCATATCAAAACACACAATTGGTTTGTGGTTTGAACTCCGTATTGCTGTGTTAAATTCTTTGATTTTGGGGTGAGTTGCGGAGTGAGAGCTTGGCCGCCATCGTCTGCAAGGACAGTGCCACCTTTCTCATTTTCCTCCAAGCAGTCCTTGCTCTGTGTAAGTAAAAGTCACGGGACTATGGTTGATCTTGCATCATGTTCATTATTAGCTAGGATCAATGCTGCCCGGGCCAATAGTGCACTCATATACCACTTAATGTTGTCATCATAGAGCTGATACTTTCATTTTCCACCTAAAACACTGACCTATTTCAGTAAAAAGGAGACCCTTTGCACCAGGCCCGTAGCCAGGAGGAATTTATGCGGGGGGTGCGGACTTGCCAGAAGCGGAAACTTTTGCGTACCAAAAAAAAATTTCGGCTACGCTGCGCTCGCCGGTTGAACCAAAATTTTCCCCGCTCTCTCCAAATTCTGAAGGGGGGGGGGGGGGCGGGGGGTGAGGGGATTGAAAAAAAATTTCGTCGCACAGAGCGTTGGAGAAAGACGAAAAAACAACAAGTATAGTAACAACGACAATCGTAATGCGATGGTTAACAGTTGCTAATCAGGCTTAATCCATTCTTATACCAGAAACTTTTAAGACCAAAACTTTTAATTGACAACACGGACCTTAAAACATGGCCAAGCGGACATTTCAACATATAAAGCGGACCTTTGTCATTTTTTGGGGGGGGGGGGTGCGTTGCACCCCCCGCCAAAACCCCCCCCCCCCCCGGCTTACGCCCTGCTTTCACCCTTATGTTGCAAAAAGAGCCATAATCTCTGAACAAACATTCTGAAATTAAATTTACTGATGCATGATACCTCTTAAAAGACATCAAACACAGGAATACCTCTTGTAGCCATTAATACCAACATGCACAGCACAACATGACAGCCCGGGTTAAAAATTAAGATTTAAAAAAAAATAACTGTTTCCCATTGATGTGATGTTTGTTACGTACGTAAACGGAGAAATGGGTCAAATGACCATTGAAATTGCACCCTTAAACAATGACATGTAGGCCTAGACAGATAAATTGGACTAAAAGGAAATTAATGGAATTAAAACGTAATGCATCCCGTGTGTCAAGTCCCCTATGAGGAAAAGGACACCCTTTTAATACATGTTGTCTGGATGTTGATGACTTCATCGATGGTTCAGTTGTGTTTTCGGCTTTTCTTATGTGTTTTTTTGTGTTTTTGGGTACCGACCGGAGGCATGGGGGAAAAGAAAAAGTGGCTCTGGTTCGAAAAAGGGGGGCGATATGGACCAAAATGTGTATTTTTATCCCTTTTGCGGGGAATTTTGACCAATTTCAACATAAGTTTGGGCAAAAATACTGAAATGTGGCACTTTTTCGTCAAGAATTTTGTCAGGTTCTGAGCAAATCACTCTGGTGGGACGACTTAGGATTGCCCCTTCGTATGTCACTGGATGGTTTGAGTGGTCCCTCTTAGGCATGATGGGATCTGATGCCCTCAATGGAATAAGAAGTCATGGTCTGGTGTGTGAAAGTAACCATTGGAAAGGAGAACTCTGTGTAGCGATAGAGTTTGCACTGACAGCGCCCATTCTCTGGCTTGCATATTGGGATTTGGCGGCCATTTTGAAAGGCACCCGCCTTTATGTATGCTCAGTGAAATTGAAAAAACATTACCAGATCGAGCAGATTGATTCAAAATTACATCAATTCATCTTTAAAATGACATCTTTTCAGGTTGTTACTTTGTCTTTTAGGCTAATTTGGGGTGCCATTTTGAAAAACGCCTCTCAGACCAATTAGGAACAGGTACAATGGGCACTATCGTAAAATTTATTGCTATGGGCAACTTATTCTCTGTGGAAAAATTTCATGCTTTTATACAAAGCAAAAGCCATCTGCTTAACAGCTTGTACTACATGTCCAACTGCTAGTACAAACGTTAACCGTCCCCAGCACTTTGCAGAGCAAAAACGAGAAAATTAGGGTTCAGTAACAAATATTATTCCAATTATGCGAAACGATAGGCTTTGTACACCCCGCAGTTGATACACACTGCTTGCACCTGTTTGACCGGTCTGTGACCTTGTGGTATGTGATATTCATGTAATGACACATTTGTTGATTAAGGTTACGGCAACAAAGTTAGCCTATGAATTACCTGAATGTCTTTATCCTCATCCTCAATGTCCCTATCTGTTTTGGGGATTGTTATTTTTTATGTGTAAAAATGCTCCATTCTCCCAATGGCCTAGACTATCAATGCGAACAAATTTGAAGAAATTTCATCTGTTTTCTGAAAATGTGCCAGTAGTGCGCTATAAATGAACTAAACAAAACGACTATTACCTGCCTTATTGGATGATCTGCATTGAGTGAAAAAAACTGAAAGAAATAAACTACCCTTAAATTTGCATTGGCGCTGCATTTAGATTTTAAATCCCTGGCTGACAAAGCAGTTTAGACGGGTGATTTGCGCTAGCGAGCCGTTCCAGTAGGTTAGGTTTTGGTATAGGTTTTCGTTTTTTAGGTTCTGCAAAAATTGAAGTCCCCATTGAAACCAGACTACTTAAGTTGCATAGGCTGTTCCTCATATGTGGAATGATATCAAAGTCATGGACAAGGTTAAAGGTCACCTGAGCCCATGTTCCAGACTTCATATTGCCAGGGGATATCACGCACTGTTTAACTTGCTGTATTTTTGTCGGGTCGCTTGTCGGGTCGCCTTCTTGCGACCCGACTATGAGAAACCACTGCTCTCAAAAATGCGAAGGAGTCTATTTCTATAGATGAGGTAGTTTCATTAAATGTTTCTTTATGAAATGATCTACGTATACTATGTAATTTATATGGAGTTAGTGGGGGGTGTTGTAATGCGATGCAATTCAAAGAATAACATAATTGCAGTTTTTGAAATGGCCTTAAAAAAGGCATTTCTTTGATTTTAGGCTCTGTGAAGACTGCTTTTTGATGGGAGTTTGTTTTTAAAACGTTCAGGCGATAGATTAAGGCGTGAGTAACAAATAGGAGAGTTATAAGAAAATGATCAGGCCACAGTTATGAGTTATATACGTAAGATTGAAGCTTTTTACATGTATTGTGTGATATTATAAGACGAAGTGTTAGGTAACATCTTTATTTGAAAAAGACAGGAAGGGGTAACCTACATCTAAAGTAAAGCTTAAAATTGAGGATTCAGTTTTACACCATTTTTGCGCCAATTGGCGTTTTTCTATTTTAGATTTGAATGATAGGAAGGTGTAAACCTATGTTAAATTAAAGCTAGAACTTGGGGATCATTTTAATGCATTTGCGCCCAATTGGGCGTTTTTCTATTTTCTTATTGAAAATGATAGGAAGGTTGTTAACATATGTAAATTAACGCTTATAACTTGGGGATTCAGTTTGAACACATTTGCGCCCAATTGGGGTTTTTTCTATCCTTTATTTGAAATGACAGGAAGGTGTAACCTTGTTAAATTAAAAGCTTAAACTTGGGGAGGATCGTTTCACTACCAACTGGGGGTGTGGGAGCCTGTCGTTTTATTTATGCGGGCGGTCTTGGAGTTGGCGCCACATGTGCGACTTCACGGTTGTGTGAAGATGAGGCCTCTCCGGGGCTCTTTGGATGAACTCACTCCTTATATGAGGAAAACCACATACTTGCAAATCCATATGGGGGGGCGCGGGGGCTGTGTGCTTTCCATTGCGCGCGTTGGAGCCCAGGGCCGTTCGGATTGAAGTTGCCTTGTCTGGAGCCCCTGGGGCGCCTGTGGTATAGCCCTGTCTGCCTGGCGTTACCGTTGGACCGCTTGCTCTCTCTTATAAGACCAACATCGAGAAGCGAAGAGTAAAAAGTATGTTCACGCAATACATTTCTTGAACAAATAACGGCACTGGCACAGATGGGGGTGCTCGACCAAACCTAAGGATCGAAGGCATGCGCGTGTGCTAATAGTGAGAGTATGCACTGCCCTGTATGGGAAAGATCAACCCATGCCAAGAAGCTTGATCCAGCTTTTTTTTAAATGCCTCCTTGCCGGCTTATCACAGAATGCCTCCGTCCAAACAACCAAAACGGAAAACCTGTACGGCACTGCGGAAATTGTACTCCACCAGACATCGTAGTAGCGTAGCGAGGCATGCAGACGTACTGCCAGGTATCCAGTGTGAGGCACCCTATGTCTGGCAGATACCTGTGCCACCGTCTTAAATTCCAGAGAGAGCTTCTTAAGCAATGTCCAACCTTTTGAAACAGGTCTATAAGGAGTTTAAGGAGTCGCCTTGTGGAAAAGATAAAGAATTGCCATCAACCAATTAACATCTATCGGTATATTGAACCTGGTGAGCATCTCCCACAGGGAGCTGAATACTCAGGGGCTGAATGGCGATGCCTCATAGATTGAGAACCAGAACTGGCCGATCTAAGGTTTCTGCAGAAGTGGGGATTATCTGGAAGCAGATAAGGATACTACCTGTGGTTGTGGAAACGCACCACAGACAAGGACCCTCTTGGTCCTGCCACTACTGGAGAACAATGCACAAACAAGGACCCTTGCGGAATTCGTGAAGCAGCCAGACGTTGTTACCATCTTATATGGCTGGATCATATGTGAGAACCACAGTGTTTGGCCACGCGATAAGAAGAAGAAGTTTTAACACATTTGCGCCCAATTGGGCGTTTTTCTATTTTCTTATTTGAAAATGATAGGAAGGCGGAACCTGTGTTAAATTAAAGATTAGAACTATGTGAGGTAAATGTCACACACACCAAGGTCAAGGTCAACGGGAGATCAAGTTGTAAAACAGGTGAATGGTCTAATGCCTCTTATGCTCATGTATCAAACATCGACTTTAATCGTTATTGAGATTTCTTTTTATACATGTTTTCTGTAATAAAGTGCACTTAAAACTAAAACCATCTACTCCTTTCAATGCTTTTTAATGTTGTTTCTTATTTATTGCTAAAAATTATGTGCGACCCGACCAGTTTTTTTAAAGACTTGTTAAGATAGATCTGGCCGGTGCCATGGGGGGTTAACGCATCAACTGTTACATTTAGTTGATCAAATTCCTGTACATTTAGACATCCCAAATAATGGTAAGTGGTTGTGGCTATGTTGTTTATATCAGTATTGGCGGTCCGGAAAGTGTGAGCTTCTGTGTCACCGACTTCGAAGATTATCTAAATTAGTACTGCGGAGTGATTAACGTTATCAGTCCGTCATAGCGAATGCATGCAAATGAAACAAAATCTCAAAGATCTCCGGAACACGAAGGGGTCTATGGAGATTTTGCATCAGAGGGTCCGTTACGATGTTTTGTTTTGGATCTGTATCGTAATTGGGTATGAACCTATAGAACCTAGCGAGAAAATTGAACGTTTTTGTCGGGTACTTCGGTGCTCGCAAACACGGAAAAGTTAACACGCAATAGCATCCCTTTTTCCCACAATGCCTTTCGGTAATATTCCAGTCTTGAGAATTTTCAAACGCTACGCCAACTTTTTTTTCAATTTTATAAACAGGATATACGTACTTGCCGGACCGCCGTATATCAGTATGTTATATCTTTCTCTGCAGGGCAGTGTGAAAATGTTCTTGTAGCCTCTTGTAAATAGCCGCTCCTACTATGTACTTCCACTGAGTGGTACAGGGATATGCATGAGATGATATTTGAACGACTTGATAAAATATCTAACCTGCGGTTTTTTAAACTCTGCGTTTAGCTACCCACAGTTTAGGCCTAACCACCCCGTTATTTTAAAGCTCGTTTGAGAATACGGCTTAAGTGTCCAATGATTGTTGACTAATAAAATCTTGGGCATATAGACTTAGGGTTATAAATGAGAATCCTATTCTCGAATTTTGGGGAAGAAGGTTTGAAGTTGTTTTTATAGTTTGAAGGGTGCTGAATCATAATTTTGGGGTCCAACCTCTGGGAAATAGAGGAACATTGTAAAATAAGGAGGTAGAGAATAAAATTAGTACAGGGGTAAATTTGAATTGAAGTCAAATCAAGATGAAAACTTTATATACTTAAATCGGGCCATCCTCCTTTAAATGTACACCAAAATGTATTTGTCTCATAACGATTAGAAAAGTCACCACATCCTTCAACATGCAGTTTATTCCGTTGAGCCTGCCAAATTCATTTCCCCTTTTTTTAATTCTTATAAAGAGCTATATATTGGCGTGCATTTAAACACAATTTGACTTGATTTCAAATTTACCTTCTATTTTACTATGTTCCGCACATTTTCCAGAGGTTGGACCTGAAAATTCTGTTTCAGCACCCTTCAAACTAGAGAAAAACATATTCCAACCTTCTTCCCCAAACTTCAGAATAGGATTCTCATTTATAACCATATTAATAGTTACATTATACACTTTGCATCTACATGTACTTGTGTCATGTGCTTAGAGAGTAGGTAGTACTAGGTGCAAAGGGCCGGCAAATGGTATAATGTAATTATGCTAAATCTTAGGCTTGGGCTAGACTGATGCCAATCCACTAGCTGAAAACGCCTCAATTACTCAGGACTTATGTCTGGACTACGCGAGTCGGCTGCGTTCAGGACATTGCTACTTAAATTTTAAGCATTTATCGAAGGACAGATACGTTGAAAAGATTGAAACAAATACTAAACTCAAAAGGTTTCACTATGGACGGAAAAGGACTATGGATTTTTGTAGGCGTATTTGTCAATTCAAGTTACAACACAGCTATGGCTAGCTCTTACACGCTTTTGTGGCCGAAATACGTTATTTATGCCAGTCACGTTAAGATAACCAGTATCTACTAGATTTTACCGTTTCTTTTTCGAGAAATTTAAGCCCATACACCATGCATGTGGTTGCATGGTGAATGCAAAAGCACGCAGTTAGATACCTATTATTAGTATTATTTAAAGGCACGATCAGTGATCCATCCAAAAAAGTCAAAATATTCGAAATTTGTAGGGTAGTCTAAAAGTGAATGATATAAGTCTGTAGAATTCGCATTAGTTATTTTTTTCCAAATGCAAAATGCCAAAAAAAAAGGAAAATCGCACTGTTCAAAGACATGAATCTCCATTCAATTACGTGTTGTAGTAAGTGTCCGTACGGGCAGTAATTGTCCTTAATATTAGGTTGCTTTAATCCTTCCTTGTAACTTGCAGGATAATAAGATGTCTATACCTGTTACAGACACACGCAAAAACCTGATTTTTTTCGATTTTCAGATTTGGCAAATTACTGATAGTGCTTTTAAATTTAATAAGAACCATTCTATAGTAGCTTAAATGCACATGTAGTACAACTGCCAAAGGGAACTGTTGCATGGCGTAACACGTAAGGTCGATATCAGCTATAATATCATGGATATTAAATACAATTTTGTGACCATTTAATAAAACCATCTAGCTCCATGATATAACAAAATATTCAACCCACCATGAAGATCCATGAACAGTTGCCTTGAACAGACACAATATTACACAGCCCGCACATGCATAATGCACACACAGAGCCCACATAGAGCAACAGGTGATACGTGGTAAATAGCTTCATTGCTTCGATAAAATAAAATTCTAAGACAAAATTAATCAGAAACGATTTGTTAAGTACTTACCATTTTACAATTGTATGTCGTGACGAGTTTCTTAATACTTTTTCCAAGATATATCAGAATAACTCAGTGGCAGGGAGTGTAGAAGTGTGTGCGTGTGTAGCTGGCGAAAGTAGCCTGGTTTCGATTGTCACGTGATTACTTGTAATTTATATGTGCAAAAATAGTTGGACGATTTTGTTCGCAATATCGATTATTAGATATTGAGCATACAATATGAGGAATTTTGGCTATGCATTTGGCTGTCGCAATTTTTTCGGCAATACTTTTGTTATTCAAAAGCCAGAATAAAGTGTTACATATTAAAGACACATATACGGGTCAAAAATGAAAATTAATAACTTATAATTTTAATGAATTTAGGTGTCATCGCTTTCGATGCGGCTCTGCACGATGTTAAATTAAGGTATAGAAAATGATGAATAGGTGCACCCATGTATGATAAAGAACAGGTCGTGAAAAAATAATTCAAGGCCATTCCTTCACTTAATATACCAGAAAGAGCGTGGATTGGTTTATTCTTTACTGCAATGCGTCTGTCACTGCTGCAGTACTATCCCATAAGTCCCTACTAAAATCATTGATCTAAAACGCGATCGAGAAATAAAACCGAAATAAAAGCGCCGAGAAGAGGTTATTTGAATACCATATATATTTTCCACACCACATGCATTGAGGTGCATGGATCGGGAGAGTCAATTGCCGGGGAGGAATTTGGCATAATGGCTGCTTTTCCCCTCTCGCGCTTAGCCCTAAATAATTAACTATAATTAAAAAAAACTCTGAACAAGGCATGTTATCTCATGTAAAAGTTGATGAAAATAATTTTAAGTTATTGGGCTTGTTAATAAAATATTAAATGATATTAAAGGCGCAGCGAGAGATTTTTGGGCATCCAAATATTGTGTCATATGTAGTGATTTCATATAGATAAGACCCCCAATAGATTTCTTGTATTTTGCCACAGAAATGCCTTGAAAATGAAAACAAAAGGCAATTTTGATTTGCTTAAAATTTCAATGAAAAACATAGGCTGAATTTAGTATTTGCTCCAATAGTAAATTAGAAATTTCACATTTTTTGTACGAGAGAAATAATTGTCAGCTTAATCCTTTCACATGGGAATATTTTTGATAGAAAGCTTTATATTAGTGCAAAAATCAAAATTTTCACATTTGTGGGGACACCTGTTATGTGAACTCTCTCGTTGCACCTTTAAACTGATAAGTGCTTGAAAATGCATGCAGAGGCCTATGATAAGTTTATATTAATTGATATTACCGGGTTCAAATTACAAAATTAACTTATCATATTTTGGTCAATTTTGCTCGTTTCTCCGGTGTCCACTTAAACACAGTCTTCTGTGGTCCAGTGGTTAATCTCAATCCTAGTAAGCGAGAGGGCCGGGTTCGAGACCGTGTATTTTTCGTCTTTATTTAATTCAGTGCTCGCCAGTTTCTCCGAGCTTCTACATTTATCTAATCACTTTCTCGGGTTGTATCATTTACTTGATCCTCGCGTGCATTGATTGAGTTTCGCTTCGTCATAGGTTCTGCAAGAATCATGCATATAGGCCCACCCCTTCTAAAAACAATTTTCTTAAATGGAGGATTTAAACCGGCATTTCATAAATTTTTTTGAGATGTCAGAATAATAAACAAACAAATATATAAATACCCCCTAAATACATATATAAGGATAATTAATGTATTTTAAAAATCTATATTACTAAAAAAGTCAACTTTGTTTGTTTGTTTGTCCGGCTATGCGTTTCGCCGTCCTTTAACATACGGATATGAATTTTGGTATGGTGGTATAGACCGTATTCAATATGACGTCAGCCACCAGACATGTTGGTGGACAAGATGCATACATTCCAGGACTACAATACATTCAGCTGCCAATCGATCCATGTTTAGCGATTGCACAGGGATCATTGACAGGTGAATGTATTGTAGTACTGGAATGCGTCTATCTTGTCCACCAACATGGCTGGCTATTGAATACGGTCTATAGCTCCGACGTACAAGGTCACGATTTTTAGGGTCATTTTGGGGTCAAATGTCATCTAAAGGTCGTTATTGGGTATACTCAGCTAGTGGGGGCCCGCACGGGCTCCCCGCTAGTTTTAACTATGATCGTGGTTATCGTCCAGGGACAGACTCACCGCCCGTGGTACTTAAGTGAGGTTAAGCAAGCTTTAATTGGGATTGCTTGTCCACATACTAATCAATGTGAAATAGTTAAGGTGCTTGTTCCGATCGTCTTTGGGACCCCTGACTTAACCGAAATTAGCTGAAGCCAGCCCCATGATTCTTTGCGCGTAAACCATATGATCGACTGGAAATGCGTGTTGACTCCATTTCTTTGTTCGTCGCCGGGAAGGTAACTTACAGCCAAGTGTACACAGCACATAGCCTCGCGACAGAGTGTACGGTCACGAAAGGGTACACAGATTCAATATTAAATACTGCACCTGAATTTGAAATCGTCAAGACCTTATTTATTCAAGTCCAAAAGATGATACAAATCATACATTCTTGCCTAGACTCAGTCTCAACATCCTAGACTCAAGTTACCGCCCGGTTACCGTCCCCAGGCTGTATCGAGTGTTTACCAAATATCCCAACAAACAGTTAATACGAATAATTAAAAATGCTGGATAGATTCGATGAAACTTGTAATTACTAGAAATTTAACATTATAGGTAGGGAATCATGTGGCGAAAGTATTCAATTACGAAAGTACGAATTGAAATTGTCAACACAGAATATGCTGATACCAGGCAGGTGAAGTAAGTAGTCTCGTATTGCGCCGTTATGTACGAGTATGAGTATGAGTACCCAGGCCTGCCACCATGAAATTCAGCACAGTAGTGAATAGGACATTGCAATAACCTTCTAGCCTTCTACCATCAAAAGTTCGTTTCCCGCGAGTGTATGCAAGCGCCAGTGCCTGTGTAACATCAGTGCTTGGTATATAGATTTCAAAATAAGTGAGACCTCATTAAAAGTTTAAGGTCTTTCCATTTACCGTGGGAGGTAAGAGGAATTATTTTAATGGCCACGGGTAAAAAAGTTGATGGTACACATACAATGCTTAGTATAAATAAATGTTGACTTTTACATTGTTTCACATCTAAGATAGCCTTGATGTTTCAATTGAAGTATCAGGATGAAACACTAGCAAATATTTCATTAAACGTTGTTATTTGAACATATACTTCTCGTGTTAGATTATTTGTTGTTTTCAGCGTGCATTATTTTTCACGAATGCACTGGGCTCTGTCAGATAATGCACGAGTCATCAGATAATGCACGGGTCATCAGATAATGCACGCGGGTGACCACAAGTCACAACTTCTAGTAGCAACTAGAAATACCATCAATCACTTGAAATCGACTTACTGCTCAATATCAAGTAACATGTCTGCATCGTATATATACCCTCTTCGAACTTAGTATCTACAATCTATGGTGTCAGTCCTGACTTAGATTGTGTTGAAAAAAATATTGGTTTCTCGTATAAAGTATTAGTTGAATTCACATGCGGAGACCATTCCAAATAATGTGATTTTGTACTGTTTCTTTCCGAAACGCATACATCTTAATTAACGAGAACAAGCTTTTTTGTACTCTCAAAGGACGATACGTTTGACATTAAATATTGATCTTAAAATTCCTTATGTTATAATTTGTCAAGTTCGAAAGCCGTTCAGAAAGTTTAGCTGCTAACGTGCAGTGACGTCAGCGCAAGATTTGATGGGCGCACCAGTAAACCGCACGCGCTGGCTTAAAGCGGCGGCGTTTTTACACTCTCGCACAAATATGGCATACCTTGACGCGTGCGTAAAAGCTGCGTCAATGTTATGACATCACTTCACGGAGGTAGAGAAATGGACTATATCATGTTGCTATATAATAGTAGGCCCATAAGAATTAAGTATACTTCAAGAAACCCAAAATTCACAAATAACATCGTTTTCAATGCAGAAACCAGTCATGTTTTGTACATGCATGTCTGCGTTGGTCTTTAACATCTATATAATACAGTGGGCGTTGGAATTGGTAGAAGAAAATTCGTATGCATTTATATGCAAATCGTCACTGATGGGTTTGTTTTGAAAAAAGTAAGGGCAGTGCGAAAAGTGTATCTTTCTTTCAATTTCGTTGACGCGTTTCATCACTAATGGGTTTGTTTTGAAACTGCCAGGGAGGTGCGAGAAAGATTAGCCACTCTAAGCGTCTTAGAGAGTCTGATCTTTCTCGCACTTCCAGATCATTTTCAAAACAAACTAATCAACAATGAATTGCGTCAAGGTCTTTTTGGCACTATTTATAGAGTATAACTTAGGACATGTTGGAGTGTAGAAGTGTTTTTAATTTATTTTAAAAACTACCTCAAAATTTTGATAAATTACATTAATTATTAATGTTAATGTAATGATTTGATACTTTTGTTTTCTCAAAGTATATGACGGATCTCTCGGGCTGCCTGCACTGACCCATACGGTCGCGTGCAATTATCCTGTCGAATGCACTAGGCTAGGTCCTTATCCTTATCATAACTTACCTTTGACACTTCAAAATATCATTCCTTATCACAGCATTGGAGAAATAATGCATTCTTATATCAATGCACACATAACACAACTGAGTTTTTATTTGGCAATCAAAAATGGGCCAACCTTGTATTAAGAGATTAGTACAAAGTGAATTTGACATCCCAGCCAACCATGGCGTAAGTCCTTCTATCATTAACAGACCATTTTCATTTTAGAACTGAATGCATCAGTTTCCAGTAAGCCGATTCTGTAAAGTAACTTTGTACCATGGACACAATATGTTTTGTAATGGCAACAAAGGCCTAGTCTCAATATGGCCGAGGATTGAACCCTATATCAATACCACCCCCATGATAATATGCATGAAGTCTCACTTATTTTGAAATCTACTATAGGGAATAACCTGTCTGTCATAACAGCGCATCAGCACACGTCATACCATTCTCGAAACAAGCTGCTATTGTTGGGAGTAGTCACGATTAATGAATCGCGCATGCACCGCACCATTGCATTCACGGTGTTGACTTATACTGGCTGGTAGAGTAGGTAAGAGGGTCACGCATCATGTACTATAGGAGATTTTAAATTAAGTGAATAGTAATCAACATCGAACAAAAAGTAATCAAGAAAGTAGTTTACAAAAACAATGACTGCTTTTCTAGAGGGGCGACTTATAAAACTCGAGGCCGGCGTCAGGTCGTGGGTGGTAGGTATGCTTGTGTATCCCACTCTTACGTAGAGTGGGACATACACTGCACATACTCAACCTACCTCCCACGATCTGACTAATGCACAGATTGATACTGGATAGTCTAGGAGGAGGAACAACGTCAAGGAAGCAAGCATCATAATGCCTGTGTATCCCCCACTCTCCGGCTGAACCTTAAGGTGCAAGAAAACTCAACCTAACTATGACATGTTTCCCTACGGACAGCCTGGAGAGCGGCCGTTGTAACTAATCCTCTCTGGACCAATAAAACCTTGTGGTAGACTGTTTGGACAAGCTGACAAGACATGTGTACGAGTATATCGATATGCATCAGCAAGATCAAGGGTGGCCCACCAGCCTGGTTGAAGAAACAGGAACACATTTGCTTAAGTTTCCATGCGGAACTTTCGGGGCACATTTAAAAGTTCAGAGGTTTGAGATTCAGGACGGGCCTCCACCACCCACTTCTTTGGAGTTGGGGGAAAACGTGGAACAGAACCGTCCTGAATCAACTTCGGCTTTTCACAATAGCTCGCTTGACCTCAAGTGATCTAATCTCCTTGTAGGAAGAGAAATAAAACGAATTCCCCCGGGGGAGTGTGACGAGAACACCGGCGATTATCTTTACTTATAATCCCATAACCCACTGGTCTGAGAATATATGCTGCCTCATCTCGGCGTACTCCATGATCAAACAAAATATTCAACCCACCATGAAGATCCATGAACAGTTGCCTTGAACAGGCACAACTATATTACACAACCCGCACATGCATAAAATGCACACACAGAGCCCCATAGAGCAACAGGTTCGTTCGTTCGTTCGTGCAAGTCCAAAATCACAGTGGAAGATCCGTCTTTAACCAGCTGATACTTCATCATCCAGGTTGATCAGGCCTGGAATTCCTCTTGGGGACTTGTAGACCTCACAGTCATCTGGCTCTCCACAATCGCAGTTTGGTGAAGGTTCTACTCCGATCTTGTGAAGGAAGTTCTTTGTACGACCAACGCCAGTTCTGAGTCTGTGAGGTTGACCCATGCTTTCCTATCAAGGTCACAGCCTTTGGGCTTGCTAGATGGGCTGTCCACAAACTGCTTAGGTTCAAAGTAGAGGATGACCATTGCTCATACCATCTGTCATTGGGGCAATCTACACGGCAGCGCAGATCCAGATCGGATCCGTTTCCCCGTGATCCAGATCACAGGAGACCGTTTATAGAACTCTACACGGCGCAGTGAGTGCGAAAGTACGGCGACGACCTTTCGTAAGCGTAAAGTGTACATATGCTACCGCGGTAACCTTGGTGATTCTGAGGACCACTTACCGTAACCTAAAAGTACGCGATTAAAGCGCAGCGACACTAACCAAGCGTGTACACACCATGTACGCGTTGCAAGATCTTGGTCTTGCCCGTGTAGACGCAAAACTGGATACGAGATCTGGATCCGATCTGGATCCGATCTGGAGCTGCGTCTCCGTGTAGATTGCCCCATTGATCCAGGATGGTCGATAGGGATACTGTGACTGCAGGGTCATGGATTGGGTAGCAAAAGTGATATTCCGTGGGAATTTCTCTGATCCTGCGTGTAATGCTCATTGCTTCATAAAATAAAATTCTAAGACAAAATTAATAATAAATACTATCAAATCGAGTTGTTAAATACTTAACCATTTTTTTACAATTGTAATGTTTGATGATTTTCTTTATACTTTTTCCAAGATATTCAGAATAACTATCGGCAGGGAATGTGGAAGTTTGTTTGTGTGTGTGTGGTAGCTGACAACCGTACCTTGTTTCCTGGTTAAGAACCAGGAAAACATTTGCTTAAGTTTCATGCGAGCATTCGGGGCACATTTACAATTTTGAGGTTTGAGATTCGGGATGGGCCTCCACCCCCCCCCCCCCCCGATTTCTTTGGAGTTGGGGGAAAACGTGGAATAGAACCGTCCTGAATCAACTTCGGCATCTTCACAATAGCTCGCTTGACCTCAAGTGATCTAATCTCCTTGTAAGAAGAGGAATAAAACGAATTCCCCGGGGAGGGGGAGGGGGGGGGGTGACGAGAACACCAGGCGATTAATCTTTTGCTTATAATAATCCCATACCCCACTGGTCTGACAAATATACAGTATGCTGCCTCATCTCGGCGTACTCCTGCAGGCAGAGGCCTATGGGGATAGGGACCCCCTCCCCCGTACAAAATGAGATCCATCCAAGAGGCTACTGGCAAGATGGTCGAAGACCAATTGATGCGCTCTGGAAGTTTCCATACCCCTCAATTCCGCATCCAGCTCTCTGTTCCAGGCCTGTCCGCGGTAAGGTACTTGTAAGCGGCAAGTGTTTTCTGAGGTTCCTAAACCCCATTTGGGAGGGAACTCTCAGTAAAACATGAGAAATTTCGATCTTGTTCCATTTGATGGAAGCATTGCTCAGGGCAAAGAGAGGTATCAAATGGTTTTCCCCAAGGACGACATTGTCTGTCATAATCCCAGGTGTAACGCTACAGCATTAAATGTCAGTCATCTTGGAAAATGGCTACCACTTTGCAGCAAATGGCCGCCATCTTTGGTCCTTGAAACCGCATACATGCATATACTGCAAGTAAATCATTTGAAAATTAAGTAAGTGAATCGTTTGAAAATTACATATTTAGAAGTTAGAAAATAATTATATGATTTTGTGCTTGTATACAATGTACGATTTTATCCCTGAGTGGGGACTATTTTTTTAATGGCAGCCATCTTGATACTAAAGAAAACCATTTTGAATTTAAAAGTATTTATTTACGTTCTATTTTGATAAAACACAACATTGTGGTTTTATGATACTTGTTAGCTTGTATGACGAATTGATACATTGTAATAGTAACGTTTATCATAAAGTGGCGGAAATTTCAGCAAAAATGGTCACCATCTTGACAAAAACGGCCGCCATTTTGAGTTTTAGGTGTATTTTTAAGTTTTGTAATGTTAGGATACAAATCTAGAAGTACTACACCGATTTTTGATAATTATGACTGTTACATATCCGGTGTTTCATCACATAGAATAAAATTTTGTCCACCGTTTACCAAACTTTCATTATTCCTTGAAAAACTTGATATTCCTAACTGTAGTTTCAAAATACTGGCAATTATATGAATTAGGTCAAGTGTTCCCAGGAATATTAAAGTGACAGAAGGAGATTTTTGAGGATACGAATTTCTTTCAATTTACACTTGATCGGTAGTCACCTACTGAGAGCGTTTCGAAGAGTTATTGGTCAAGGAAAAACAAAAAAAAATAAAAATATGTTTTGAACTTGTCTGCTATCGTATTAATCGTCACCATAGAAAAGCATGCTTTGATTTTCTGTCGTGCATGACAGAAATTGCAAAATCATCATCTTAATAATCTTATTACATAACGACACCGTATTAGCTTATTCACACTACATTGATAAGCATTCCAAATATGCAAAACAACTCGGATTCGGGTTTCTGCAAATCTCCTCGTGTCTCTTTAAAAGTTTGCAAGCGCGCATAATTTGATAAGTAGTGGACAATCGCTATATAAAGTGTCCATTTTAATACCATTTTTTGCTTTAAATATTCTTAGCTGGATTTCCATTCCAAAGTACCGGAAATATAAACCAGTGTTTAAATGTAAAAAGAAAGTTTTCTAGCATAGTTCGATAAGAGGTGGACAATCACTATATAAAATGTCCATTTTAATACAATTGCTAGCATAGTTTTAGAAGCAGTGGCCAATCGCTATATAAAATTCCATACCGAAGTATCGGCAATTATATGAATTAGTTCAAGTGTTTTCAGGAATAATGAAATTTTTCTAGCATATTTTGATAAGCTATATAGAAGTTTCATTCAATTACCATTTATTACTTTCATATGATACTCCATGGAAATCCATGCCCAAGTACTGGTAATTGTGTGAATCAGCTCGCGTGTTTCCTGGAATACTGAAAATTTGCTCTTATATTTTGATAAGCGGTGGTCAAGAGCTTTATAAAATGTCCATAAAGTACCATTTTTACTTTTACCTGACATTCCTAGCTGGAATTCCATGCCAAAGTACTGGTGATTGTTTGAATTCGCTCAGTTGAGTGAGTATATGACACCCTTATCTCTGCCAACAAAGATATTGCAATGGAAATTCTCCCAAGATAAAGAAAGAAGACACTAACCTTTGCTTCCAACAAGAAGGTCTAGGTCTACTTGGAACACTAAAAGGAACATTGATGCAGCAAAAGTCTCACTTGATGAGGCATATATTGAAGCTCTAGAAATGCTTGTTAAGCTCAAAACTGAAGAACTCAACAAAGTACATAATGAAAACAAACATGCAGCTGCCTGGTGTGTACTGAGGGAGCTTACTAACAAGAGGGCTTTCCCTGTAATCCGTGTAGCAGGTGATACCAATCAAGAGCGTCTAAATGCTTGGTTTCAGCACTTTAGCTTGCTTCTTGGTAAATCAGAGCAAGGCAACACCCAAACTCGAAGATCCTTTCTTTAACCATAAAGTGGGTGATAGCCTACTTATCCAGACTGGACCTTTTACCATAGATGAAATTCAAGAATGTCTGAAAAAGCTGAGAAACACCAAGACGCCAGGTCCTGATAATATCCCAGCTGTCATCTGGGAGCGCCCACTCTTTCACAAACATCTGTTAGACTTCTGTAATGACGCCTATAGAGGAAGTAAGTAAACCTGCGGCTTTCTCCAAGTCTTCAATTTTTCCACTTCCAAAGAAAGGCGATCTTTCACTGCCCCAAAATTACAGAGGAATCACACTCTCACCTGTAGCCTCAAAGATTTACAATTCAATGCTCCTGAACAGAATCGCCCCTCATATTGATCCCATCCTGCGCCGAAACCAAAATGGATTTCGTAATACCTCGGATTCTGGCCCTCAGAAGAATCATAGAAGAGCTGAGGATCTCCAAGCGAAAGGCATCAATCATCTTTGTTGACTTCTCCAAAATTTTCAACAGGGTCAACAGGAAGATCATGTTGCATATCCTTTTGAACTATGGTATCCCAAATGAGATTGTCAAAGCCCTTGCCACTATGTACGATAATCCAACAAGCTTCGTGCATGCAAGTATGGTCCAACTAAGGAGTTCCTAACAACAACAGGAATCCTCCAGGGAGACACCTTAGCACCGTATCTCTTTGTGAATGGTTGAATACATACTTAGACAAGTCTCGACCCCATCCAAGACAAGGGCCTCACCATCAAGCAGAAGCGATCAAGGCGCCATTAAAACCAGTATCGCAGATAAGGTTGGTCTAGAATACTGAATATGTGACTATGAATGAGGACGAGAGACATCTACCTATATGTTCTAATGATGGAACACAACTCAAAAGAGGTGATGACTTCCTTTACGTACCTTGGGTCCTATGTTGCTGACAGCAGGAAGGATTTCCTGACACGCAAAGGACAAGCCTGGAATGCCTATAACAAGCTTCATAACATCTGGCAATCAAATATATAGCAAAGTCAACAAAGCTAGCATATTCTTTAGAGCTTGTGTTGAGAGCATTCTTCTATATGGAGCCGAAACCTGGACCATGAAGAAAGAGCTTCAAGGTCGCCTTGATGGCACATATACCAGGCTTCTCATGAGGGTACAGAACCTCTCATGGCGTGACCACAGGACAAAACAACAAATTTACGGAGACATTTTTCCCATCTCTGCTAATGTCGCTCAACGTAGAGTCCGATTTGCTGGCCACTGTTGTCGCGCTGAAGACCAGGTTGTTTCTGATGTAATGTGTTGAAGACTTTCGTGCCCAAATAGAAGATTCGGGCAGACCTCTTAACTACATCGATGTAATTGGTAGGGACACTCAATACGAAACTGAGGACCTTCCTAGCCTAATGAGGGATAAAGACTTCTGGCACTGCGTTGTAAATGGAATCTCGGTTGCGGCCGCCAAATGATGATGATGATGAGTGATAAAAGTTTGCTGGTATAGTTTGATAAGCGGTGGACAATCGCTATAAATGTCCATATTATGACTATTTTGGCTTTTACCTGATATTTCTGGCTGGAAATCCATGCCTCATTACTGTCAATGCTTCCTGAAATACTCAAAGTTTGCTAGTATATTTTGACAAGAGGTGGTCAATAGCTTTATAAAATGGCCATTTTAGTAAACTGTTGCTCATAGAGTTGGAATAAAATGTTTTTTACTACTTTTTGTGGAATGATTCTTACAGTGTGAGTTATTTATAATATCTAGGGTGTGTATCGCCACACTACTTGATTGATCAGTCTCTTCCGAACATATCACCACGAACTTAGTCCACAATTAACCCTTTACGAACTGTGTCCTTAGCCTGAAAGGAAAAGGGTGTATTTGAACAATGTTCAATAGTACTATTTTACATGTCAATCAGTCACTAATATCGAGTATGACCACCCCTGGCATGAATCAGTGCGTCAAGCCGTCGCGGCATACTGTCCGCAAGATTGTTTATGATGTCACTGGGCAGATCTCTCACTCATCGGCCAGGAGCCTCAGCTAACTCCTGAGTTTGAGGAAGTTTGTCCCTGTCATTGATGGCTCGGCCTAAGGCATCCCAGGCATGCTCAGTAGTGTTCATATCAGGTAAGCAAGCAGGCCATGTTATCTGCTCCACCCCATCTGCCTAAAGAAATTGTCTCACTACAGCGGCCTGTGGGCATGGCGTTGTCGTTTTGCTGCCAACCTTTTTTGCCCTAAATTTTAATAAACCCTTCTTGCCTGTGGCAGGCAGTGATTTTCCAGAATGTCCAGGTACACGGCGGCGTTCAGTTTTCATCTGGCACCACCAATGCGTTTTCCTCTGTAAGAATAGCCGCCTATACCATCACGGAAAGCTGCCACCATCTTGGTCGATTCCTGAATACAGTCATCTCGGAGGTTCCTACCACGTAAATAACGAACCTTTGTCTTCCATATTGACGGCCAAGGATTTTAGCGGATCTCGTCCATAAAGACAACTGTTGCCAGTGTCCGAGCTCAACAAAGGCATTGTCCGTATTCAAAATTATGCGATGGATTCACTTCACTTGGCTGGGGGCACTCATTATGAATCATTCACGTACTCTGATAGGTTACTGATGCGTTCAAATTGAAATTACGTTTAAGATTGTGTCTGAAAAAAAATCCAATTTTATGAGCCAACAGTGTGTATATTTTTTGTTTTACCAATAATATCCTAGCTGGAACCCATGATGAAAGAAACTGGTTTTTTTGTATGAATCAGCTTTGTAGCGCCGAATTTATTAGCGATGGACAATACGCTTATAAATTTAATTTTCTACTATTTTATTCATCAAATATTCTAAGGGTGGAATTCTAGGTCTACAGTTAAAACTTAAGAAAAAAGCATTTGCATTCAAATAACCTGTATACTTTAATATAAACTTGTAATGAGTATGTCACATGTTTGAAGATGATCCCTTTATGCGGCTGGAAAACTTGAACAAATGCTAAAGGTGAGGAAGTCTCTGAGAGGATCTCCCAGGAAAGTATCAAAACCAGGCACACCTTTAATTGAATCCACCGAGATGACCCATAACAGCAGAAAGCATGGTCTACCACCGAAAAGCTCCGAGGGGATCCAAAGAACCTCCCACACAGCAACCAAATGTCACACCCAACCAAGTTGCCACCAACTGCTTTTAAAGGCAAGTGCAGCGCAAGAAACCAGAAGACAAAACTAGACCATAAGAGGGATAGTGGTGACCCTGGTTTCATTCGCCCCTCAACATGGACGAATTGGAATAGGTATTGCTAAACTTAAGAAACCAGGAAAAAAACAGAAGTGACCTCTTGAACAAAATCTCTATGAGCAACTAAAAAATCTGGCCCAGAGTAGCAAAGGAATGGCCTTATTGAGCTCTACAATTGCTGCCTATTTCCCACAAGGTTCCCAAAGATCTGAGAAAAGCAATGTTATGGCACACCTAAAGCATGGGAAAGATCCATCCAATCCCAAAAAGACCTATATCACTCCTTAGTCATACCTACAGGCTCTTTGAACTTCTCCTGATCAATCGTATTGCACCTGTGATAACGAACACCTCATACCAGGTTTCCGGCCAGGCAAATCAACAACAAGCCAAGTACTCACCTAAAACTCAACACATTGAGGATGCTTTCGAGAAGGGTATGGTAAACAGAGCTGTGTTCGTCGACCTCTTACAGAGCATACGACCCTGTTAATCACAGATGCTACTCCCATAAGATCCTGGAAATTACCAAGGACATACCGCTTGACTGAGCTTATGCGGGGATTGATGGCCTAACCGGATGTTCTTTGTTCAGATAGGAGCGAAGAAGAGCCGATGGCGTAAGGCTCAAGAATGGTCTACCAAAGGGAGTGTGCTTGCACCCTCTCATGTTCAAAATATATACCAACGACCAACCTAGGAGTGCAGGGAACCGTCGTTTTTTTTATGCAGACGATCTTGGAATTAGGTTGCACAGATGCCCGATTCACAGTGTGAAGTAGAGACTCTCCAAAAGCTTTGAATGAACTCACTCCTATTATGAGGAAAAAACCACCTACGTGCCAAATCCATCTACGACACAGGGTTTACTTTCCATCTACGCAACAGTGAAGCCAACGTCAGCTTTGTAAAGTTACCTGGTGGACTCCCCGGAGCACTGTGATAACCCTGTTACCTAGGAGTCACTTTGGACTGCACTCACTTATAAGACCAATTGAGAAGAGAGAGTAAAGGTAGTTCACGCACTAACATCTTGAAAAAACTCACTGCACAGATGGATGGGGTGCTCGCCCACTTACCCTAAGATCAACGGAAACTTGCCCTTGCTACTCATGTGCAGAGTTATGCCTTGCCCTGTATGGGAAAGATCAACCCATGCCAAGAAGCTTAATCCAGTGTTAAAGGCATCCTGACAGCTTATCACAGGATGCATCCGTCAAACACCAACGGAAAACTTATTCATCCTAGCGGGAATTGCCCCACCAGACATCCGTCGTAGCGTAGCGAGCATGCAAGAGCGTAGCTCCCAAGTATCCAATGTGAAGCACCCAGATCGGAAGAACCTGTGCCAACCCCTTAAATCTCGGAGAGTTTTCTAAGCAAAGTCAAACCCTTTGAAACAGTCTCTAGGAGGTAAAGAGAGTCGCCTTATGGAAAAAAGACTTGCCATCAACCAAGGAACACTACCGGTATGAACCTGGTGAGCATCTCCACCTGGAGCTGACTCCCTAATGGGCTGAATGGCGATTTTGGCTTTTGTTTTGCCTAATAGATTGGACCAGAACTGGCCGATCTAAGGTTTCCTTGCAGAAGTGGGGATATCTGGAAGCGATCAGAGAATACCTGTGGTGTGGAACAGCACACAGACAATGGCAACACCTCTTGTGTCTGCCCACTGCTGGAGCAAAATGCACAAACAAGGACCTTGCGGAATTCAGTGAAGCAGCCAGACGTTGTACCCACTCTGGCTGGATATATTTGAGAACACCACAGTGTTTGGACACGATTAAGAAGAAGAACTTGTAATACTGGCATTACAATGGCCAGCCACTTGGGTGCCATTATGGGATTGTTTTTTTCTGAAAAATCTGTAACAAAATGCAAATTCTACCAGACTTTAGCTACATTGACTGAAATCATTAAATAAATAGCTTACGCTTCTATCACAGTTTGTAGTTGAGATGCATTTTCGATGAGTTTGGGTTTTTTAAATTTTAAAAAAAAACAATATATACTAACGAAATAATGAAATAAATAATAATGACAGGAAACCAAATTCCACTGAATATTTTCAAAATTTGAATCTCATTTTAGGGGATGTTATACACCATTTTCTATGATTTTACCCATTTTGGAGCCATTTTGGATCCATCTTGGATTTTTTAAAAAATGAAAAACCATCAATAATGGAAAAGTACTAATTGATTAAAACGATATACCAATGATATTTTTTTTTCAAATCTGACACAACTTTTAAAAAGCATTAAAAAAAGTAATTTTATAATTTTATCATTTTGGCAGCCGTTTTGGACGCCATCTTGAATTCTGACCATATTTTTTTGTTAACATTCTCTAATGTGTAAGAGGACCATAATAAAAGGAAGCAACAAAACTAAGTTGGTTTGGTGGAGTCCTAGCAGATCTACTTGTTTAGTGAATACAGGGATCCCAAAAAATAAGTTTCCCCCTATAATTGCCACTTTTTCGACAACGGTCATTTTTGGAAAAGGGAGTGTGTGTTTGATGCCAAAGGTGTTGTTGAAAAGCAAAGAATTTTGTGACAGACGCCGAATGTTTTCTCTCTTCAAAACTTTTTAAAAATTTCCATCATCTTGTTCTAAGCGAAGTTATGCAACGAAATGTCCTCCAATTTTAGTGGGGAAATTTTGGGAACCCCTTAGATAGAACATATAAACTGATGTATGGGTTGATCCATGAAGTAATGATAGTAAAGTAATTAGTAATATTTATGGTTGTATTACTATCATAACTTCATGAAATTATTATTTATAATTATCCTTTCATATGGGACAAAGTCTGAAGTAACATTAAAACTGCCATCTTAACACCTTTTCCCAAGGTTTCCCTAGTATCTCTTCACCGAGTTCGTTGGCGTGCCTTGCCGGCGATTGATGCGCACAAACAATGCGCTTGGTTATCGATTTGCGACAGAAAGTAATTAGCCAATTGGGCAATTTCCCCTATATTCAGTGTGTTTTTGATTGGTCAATATAAAACAGCATTGCAGCAAACTATCCCGTGATGCTAAAGGGTATACACAAGGTTGGTAAATATTAGTTTAAAAAACAGCTGTGTGATTTGTTTTTTACTGTGTGAACTATATTTTTCCTATCTAACTTGTCTTGCGTCGAGACCGATAGCCCGTAAAGAGGGAAATTAGGGGCAAGAAAAAAAGAGTTAAAAACAGTAAAATACGTGTATAATATATATATATATATATATATCTATAATCTATTAGATCTTATTATATATACGATAGATATATATATATATATATATATATTATAAATAAAAGTATAGACCTCTGAAAGGCAAACCGTTTACTCTGAGGTTTCACGGTTACCCTAATTATGATCACTGGGTCAATCTTCAGGAACGATGCTTGAAGATCGGTACCCAGTGATCATAATGTGAGGGTATACCGTGAAACTCAGAGGAACGGTTGCCCTCTTCCTGTGGTCTATACTTTGTAATTTCTTTTACGCTCTCCTGTAATGGATTGAGCACTCTTAATTCCAAGATAGTCACCTGTAAATACTAATTTTTACTATGATGTTATATATAATATTATATATAGATATATATATATATATAATATTATATATATACATATATTATATTATATATATATAGGGTGTGCGCGTGGATGATGGATGGATGCATATGTATAGATGTATATGATTTGAATTCCTGTCAAGATTTGGTTCAGGTGATACTGGTGTAAATATAATTCTTTTAACTGCTAAAGTTCTCATATAGATATAGAGTATAAACAAAAATTGTAAACAGCAATCTATGCGGGAGGTTTATTGTAGATAGAATTTAAGGGTGTGTTTATTAGGATTTTCGCATACTATGTAAGTACATGTAAAGTATATTTGTGTGTAATTTGTAATGTTTTAATTAAAGACTTTGCTTGGAAAAAATATGTCTTCCTGGTGTTTCTAAAAAATGTCATATTACAGTTAATTCAGAGTTTAGTTTATACTTCTCTCACTTTTTTCAATAGTTGACATAAAACAAAGCGGTTATATTTTTTTGTTTGAAATTTTATGGTCAGAATTCACTTTAAAACTTTGATGAGTGATTTGAGTATGTTCTTGTGTTAGGCTATGGCTCTTTATATTTACGAAGGAAAAAAATCACTTACTATACTCCACTTTATCTTCTCGAGTCATATAGTAACGTCAGCGCCTTCAGACATGTTTTGCGTGTGCATTATGGAAAGCATTGCCGCATGGACTTTCAATAGCCCATTGGTATGGCAAGCTGAGTGAACCAAAACCCCGATAAACTATCTAGAAAAAACAAGTTTTTCTCTTTGATAAAATATGTTTTATAGATAAACATAGTTTTTCTCTTGATAAACTTTTTCTAGATAAACCATAGTGTTTCTCTTGATAAACCTTTTTATGATAATAAACATAGTTTTTCTCTTGCTAAACTTTTCAGATTAAACATAGTTTTTTTTTTTCTATCTTGCTAAACTATTATTTTCGACATAAACATAGTTGTTTCTATTGAAAAAAACTATGTTTTTCTAGATAAGCACAGTTTTTTCTCGATAAACTAAGCTTATTTAGATTCAAACAAGGTTTTTCATAGTCTTTCTCTCTTGATAATAAACAAGGTTTTTTTCTAGTAAATATAGTTTTCTCTATTGATAAACTAGTTTTCACTTTATGAACTACGTTTCTCTAGATAAACACGATTTTTCTCCATAATCTGAGAAAAACTAAGTTTGTCGGAGATTTTTTTTCACAAAAAACGTCTGCTTATCTAATTGGTGAACTAAGTTTTCCAAGAGAAAAACTAAGTTTATTTAGATAACTAAAGTTATCGAGAGAAAAACATGGTTTTTCTAAACTATGCTATCAACTTTCTCTGTAAACTAGGTTTTTCAAGAGAAAAACGATTTTATTTGGATAAACAGTTTATTGGTGTTGTGGTTCAATGAGCTTGCCAAAATACATGGGCAGTTAATCCCTCATTGATAGCTTTTACGAACTAAATACAGTTTGCCGGTTGATACAGCCACAACTGAATAGCAAGACTAAAATTCATTTTGAATTAACCGTCACCACTACCTCAAAAGCTGGGTATAGAGTCAGATTGTTATTTTTATGTTTTATCAATAATGCTAAATACAACAACAGAATTTCATAAATTTGAACATTATGATATGGTTTTATACTTTTAAAACAGCATACCAATTTTAAGTTTTAAATTATAGATTTTGTAAAGTAGTAAAAATGTTGAGAAATCATTGTCTCTTTGTAAGTGTAACCAAAACGTTTGGAAACATAATACAGTTTTATATTTGTTCTAAACATTGTACATTATCAACATTACACTTAAGTAAAGTATGAGATTGTAAATTTGTAAGACTAAATATACACGGTTTTATTAAAGTTTTAATTATAATGCCATGGGTGGTGTATATCGCCCTAATCTTTAAAAATATCAATATTGAAGTGCTAGAAAATTGTTTATTTTTTACCAATTATGTTATTATGATACATGATTTGTTCCTAAATAACAATAAGAATTTGTTTCTGATATAAAATGCCATAAACAAAGGTTTTACAACATTTGCGCAATTTCTCGCCTTACACATTGTGACTTGCAAAGAGGTTCTCCGTGCATCGTCTCCGGGGCAGCATAACCAGCCCTTGAATTGCATTCCACCTGTCCCTTAATGTGGGTAAACCAATAGAATAACAGAATATTTAGATTTTTACCTCTTACCAGATGTTAGGAAATCGCCGGCATATCTGAAATATACAGCGGACACGATCTGCAAAGTAGAAAACATGGTTTGACCTACTGACATCATAATAGGAAGTGTATAAAGAAAATAGTGAAGAATTTTGTCTTACTGGCTACCCCATGTGCCTACAAAGTATCCCACGGTTCCCACCGTTATTACGTTTAGCATATTTAGTAGTAGTTTACTTACAAGGCCTCAAAAGAAGAAATCCAATTTGTAGACCTAGTGATATATACAAAGGTGCACGGTTTAGAACTTCCAACGTTTTAAATGTTAGATGTTACACAAAGCCCACAAAACATGGGTGCTATTTGAACAGAAATTCATGTTACAGCCCCTCAGTGTTTAGGGTTTCGTTAAAGGAGAATTAATTAGGTACGCACGTAACTCAAAAACATAGAATGCTACCAAGAGTCTTCGAACTTGTCGAACAAAACTCATAGCCAGAGGCTATAGCAATATGTGCGTTCGTACGATGACGTCATCGCATCTTTTTGGACTTAGTGCATTTTCTAGGGTTTTGCCAGCTTGCTAGGGTTATTTAACGATTTTGCTTTGTGTTTACGAAGGAAAGGCGGTCTGACTTCCCTGACCTTGGCTACACTAGTCACCCCCTTTAAGTATCACTACCAATTACTTACAACCCCCAAGCGAAACAAGACAGCTGGACCAGACAACATCACAGCTTGGCACGTTCTATCAGTATTACCCATATTCCAGAAATTGTTTCAAAAGTAAATTTCAATGTACAGGTACCCTCCCAAAGGACTGGCTGAGTGTCAATATCACACATATTTACAAAAAGCGACCGAGCTTATCCCGCAAATTATCGTCCGGTATTTCTGCCATCTATCATCTGTAAGCTACTTGAACACATGATCCACGGGCATGAGTCATTTTGAGAAGCATAGATCAACAACACGGTTTTAGAAAAGGAAGATCTTGTAAAACCCAGCTCTCACCTGTACATCATCCTGACCAATCGCAGTTAAGCCGACCCTGGGCGTTCGACACCGGTTCCCACCGTGGACTACTCGCCAAGCTCCATCATGTTGGAATTCGTAATAACATCTACACCTGCACTGATTTCTTCCTCACCAAACGCCATCAGAGGGTTGTAGTGGAATCTCCAGGTGAGTCCAGGGACCCACAAGTCTCACGTCGAGCGTAAGGATTCACACCAGTAAATAACATGAAAAACGAGGCAAGTACATGCCCTTCTGCAAATGACATTGTTTTTATGTGGACCAGTTTCTAAATGTACCCTAAAAACTGGGTTGAAAATCATGCTTGCTATGAGTATCAAGTATAAAATCTGTAAGAATATTAACAGAGGTTGACGTTGATACTTTTATTTTGATCTGACATTCTTACAGGGAACACTGACTGAAAAAGTGACCTGACCTCCAGGGTGCATGTTAGTCTTCACTGTCCAGTAGCTCGAAAAAAAACCAGAGATAACTTCCAATCGCACGACGGATCAGGTAGGAGATATAATGCATGATCTTCAAGCAGATGTTAGCTCTAAGGTCTGAGCTGTTTCATTGAGGCGACGAAAATAACGTTTTTCATCCGCCCATTTTGTACAGGACACGCTGAACTCGGACTTGTATACCTACAGGAAGATGTCAACTGCCTTTGTATTGGGAATCTACATAACAGATTCGTTCAATCATAGCAAATAGCTTTGCAAATAGCTATTTCATGAGATACAAAAGGAAATCCTTTTTCTCTCATCAATCGTTAACATGGTTAACAAATCGGTTGAGAGTCTCTAGAAAAGGTGATCACTATTTCTTCCTTAGCCGGACGTCAACAGTTTTCTAGGATTCTTTAAAAAGTGGGCAAAACAGCAACAAGCAGTAAATTGTATGCAATTGTTCAAAATCACCGTATTTTATCTTGACATCCTGTTTTGTTAACTCATTAAATAATCACCATTGAGTGTACGTTGACTATGTATATCACTGTTTGATATGGGTGGACGTAAGTACTTTTGACCTCAATTAGTGTTATTGCCAAAAAAAGCTGTCCCCTCTAAAAGTGTTTTTTAACATTTTAATTTTGAACAAAAACATAATTACTATATTTATTATCCCTAAGGAACATAAAACCAGTGATAACTCATTTGACCAAATGTGGAGTTAAGTACTTATTGCCACTCAGTCTCATTGCGCCCGGTCCTCTGGTTGTACTCAATTTTTTAAATTCAAAGTATTGAAGACTTTCGTTGAAAAGGAATCGAATTGGTTATGAAAAATACAAATTACACAACATAAATTGTTCTTTCAGTGCACATTACCGCCGCGAGTAAAATCGACATTAAAACACCTTTTTGGCCCAATAGCACATGGATCCTTACAATTCTAAATTAACAAAAAATTAAACATTGTTGCGCCATATTGACTATAATCGCACTATAAATGGACCGATAAGGGCATCAACAAAATTAAATAAATGGGTAATGAAAAAAGAAAAGATAACACGTACGGAGTTTTTCTAATCTCACAACAAATTTTAAAATTAAAAATTTTACTTTTGTTTTTTGATATTTCAATTTTAAAACATCTTTCCAAACCCGGAAGTAAGCGTGGTCGGTCATTTCCAGCTTCCAAATTTTGCACATCTTTGAAACTTTCGTAACACGTACTTATTTAATGTACTTTCTCGTTTTTAGCAGGGATTTGGATTATTATTACTTTATGCATTGAAAATCTTCTTTGGGGTCTGGAAGTGTTACGATGCCGCGTAAATGTCCATCGATGCGGCGTACTCGCCTATATAGGATCAGGCAACGTAAGGTTTAAGGACAAGGAATTTTAACAAAACGCGATTGCGATCTAGCCGGGACAAATAGAAAGAAAGAAGGACAACCAACGCGGGAAAAACACAATACTATTCGATTACCCATCGTTCGTTCGTTCGTTGCAAGAGTACAAAATCACAAGGGAAGATCTTCTTTAACCAGCTGATAGTTTCATCATCAGGTGATCAGGCCTGGAATTCCTCACAGTCATCTATGAATGATGTGGCTAATGGTTTGTGGCTCTCCAAAATCGCAGTTTGGTGATGGTTCTACTCACGTCCTTGTGAAGGAAGTGCTTTGTACGACCAACGTCAGGTCGAGTCTGTGAGGTTGACCCCATGCTTTCCTATCAAGGTCACAGCCTTTGGGGCTTGCTAGATGGGCTGTCCACAAACTGCTTAGGTTCAAGGCAGAGGATGACCATTGCTCAAACCATCTGTCATTGATCCAAGTGATCGATAGGGATAGTGTGACTGCAGTGTCATGGACTGAGG
Source organism: Ophioderma brevispina (assembly GCA_023653785.1). Classification (NCBI taxonomy): domain Eukaryota; kingdom Metazoa; phylum Echinodermata; class Ophiuroidea; order Amphilepidida; family Ophiodermatidae; genus Ophioderma; species Ophioderma brevispina. The sequence goes on from JAMKCH010017438.1 coordinate 67,375, forward strand.
TGCAAAGTGATTCCGGGAATTCTCTGATTCCTCAAAGGGTGTTGGTGGTGGCACTAGGCCACCAGGTTCATCACATTCTTGGCGAGCTTGATCAATTGAAGGTTCCTCCTAAAAAAAAGGGATTTGCAGGGAAGCTCATGCCAGCAGATTGGGCGGTATTCTACAGGCGTTGCCAAAAGGCAACCACTAACAAGTCTCATTGCATCATTCAGAACGAAATCAAATATGTGGGAATGTACGCTGTGACTCCATACTGGTGCAGCGGATTCAGCAGTGGCGTATGCCAAGGCAACAGTTGATGTATGTAAGGTGCAAAGGATGACCCATACAGTTTCCTGCGAGGCCTTATAGGAGGTGGACACGAGACTGAGTTTGGCAGCGAATGCCTTGGTGTGTGATTGAAATAAGGCTGCGGTCCATTGTGACGCAAAGGTACTTCGGTGTGGGTCATGTGACAGTTTTTCTCCATCTAGAGTGATGTTTAGTTCTCTTTGCGCGTACGATTTGCAAGGTGGAAAACAGAGCTGACGGTAGGGTTTGCTGAGTTAAAGTGCATCGTTGGAAAGAATTGGCTTACAGTGATTAGGTCTTTTCTGCAGCACTGTTCTAAGGACTCAAAGGAGTCAGCAGCTATTCCAGTCCGTGTGTCTGCGTAGGAGTACTGCGAACAATTCAATTTGACAAGCTTGACATCAGGGAATGATTTGAGTAGCTGAGGTAGAGCCTCGATGCCAGACTGGATCGTACGCAGCAGTTAGGTCAATGAAGACTGCTCCCAACTTTCTGCGTCTTTGGAAGGCTGTCTCGATGCCATTAACTAGTTTTGCTATCTGATCAGTTGTGGATTTACCTCTTCGAAATCCAGCTTGGGTGCGGGGTATTTGACTCGACCGTATCATTGATCCTTGAGTATACAGTCGCTTCAAGAGATTATAGCTTATTAGATTACCCCTTATCTCGACAAACCGCTAGGCACTCGATGTGTATTCATGTGATACACCGAGGACGTTTGTGATCTATCTCTTGCGCGGGTCGAAGCGTGTGACTATGCTGAAAAATTGTCCACAAAACTTTGTAATTTGACCGTGGATGTGTGACCCTTGACTGTGGGGTTTTTGGAAAAGGCACAGTACATTCAAGTTCCATCTTTTTTTGGCAAGTTGTGTCACCAAAGAGAGGAGAATTTTTTTCAGAAATACGAAACCCCCATCCAAAATCCGTATTCCTTTGTGGAGTAAGACTGTAGAAAAAAGCTTGCCATTTGGGTGATTTTGTGACCCGTATTGTTAAAATCTTGGGAAATAATATGAAACTGTTCCAATCACTCTACTCTTGAAAAAACGGTGTGTTATTGAAAGTCAATGTACCTTGTAACCATGATAACCTCTGAACGGGCGCCAAGCGCGCCAACAGTGTAACTTGTACATCGGAAAACCCAACAAAATTGTAATATTTTAACTTCCGGTTAGTTTGAATTTGTTTACCGCTTTGGCTTGATAGTTCGTTACATTTCGAAACTGATTTACAAAGTTCAGTTTCATCTGAAATATGAATGTGATAAGGTTATACTTATACCTAATTAATGTATACATTATAAATATTAACCCTCGTCTTCCGAACGGGGGGGGGGGGGGGGGTTGTACCGCTTTCTTTCTTTTCGCCCAACCAACAACCCGGGGTCAAATGAGTTAATGTAAGTACCAATTGACATGTAGCTCCCGTTTCATGCCCCCCCCCATTAAAAAAACACTACCGGGGTGGTTATAGGAAAGGTAAAGGGTGATTCCAAAGGATGGATAGGGTTGTGGCAATCACCCCCCCCACCCAGCCCCAGGGTAAAATCCCGGGGGGATTGGGGGATATATCCCCCAATATTTTGATGAGGGGGGATGGTCAATACGATCACCCCCCACCAGGTTGATACCCAATTCACGTGTTTTGACCAAAAATAACCTCATATTTTACTCATAATAGTTAAAAAAATGGTAAATTCCCCGCGGGGCCTCATTGCGCGCATTTGTTCAAATTACAATATATTTAATGATTTAGCTTCTAAATGGCAAAATTTTTAGCGCGTAATGGATCTTTTCAGCAAACCCCATTTCATCATAAATTTTCATCAACCCCATCCCCCCAATGTCAAAAGAAATTTGACGCCACTGCCCCCCCCCCCCTTTCAGGAGGGCAATACCACACGCCCAGTACGACACGGAATATCAAGACCAGTGAATTAGGTGCAATAGATAGCAGGTCCTCCTATTGCTTTGATACCAAAATAGTACCAAATAAGTACCAAACATGTCATAATGGACGTCATAATATCTTACATGATGGAAAAGGTTTAAGTGTTACAATATTAATTTTGAGCCAGTAAATTTGCCAAAATATCACTGTTTCTTCCTATATGCAGTATTTTAAACTTTATTACCTTATGACGTCATAGTGAGTATCGTTAGTTTCACATATTTTGATACCAATGGAAGAGTAAAGTTACTACATTCTAAGGCTATACTGTGGTACCAATTGATAGGAATTGGATGTTCCAATAAAGAAAAATCAAGCGAAGGCCAGACAGCCCTCCCGCTGAGAGGGTGATTATCGCATTATCTTAGGCCGGTAAATGGGGATTTAATAACAAAAGGCGGCAACGTGATAGGGTCTTTGAAACTCGTGTGTTGTGGGTCCTCTTCTCTATTAGGTCCATGATCTAGCTTAGGCTGGCCACGCCTAGATATCTTATAGCTATAATTGAAATAAAAATGCCAAAAAAAAAAACAATTGGTACGATTCCTGTTTTATTTATCAATATTTTCCATTTCTCTCACCATAACCCCACTCATTGGTGTACAGTGGGAATCAATTCAATGTATACATTATCACATACATATTCCATACTGCCACCATGGCCATAGGACTTACTGTTTAGGCTGTGTTGGAGCATCGCATAACCGGATGAGTCCTGGTCTCGCCAAGTCCAGATAATTAAACGAGGTTGGACGTACCATTATGTAATAAATGGGTGAGTTAGTCACTCGTGGGTGTCTCCAAAACTATGTTCATAATAATATTTTTAGACTTTACCAATTGTTGTACTTGCCAGTGGCGTAGCTAGCATGTTAGGGGCCCGTGGACAAAACACCAACCGGGGCCCCTAGATTAGCACGATTCTACACAGTGGTGGCGACTTTTGTATGGTCCTTCATGATTTTTCACTTTTATTTTATCGTTTTCCTTTGTTTACTATAGGCCACCAGGCTTATAATGCAAGCGCCTATGTAAAATACACAATGATAAAAGTAGGCCAGATGCATGACAAATCGTGCTATCCCGCAATACACAAAGACTGAAGCACAACAATTTTTATTAAGGTAATAATTGGAATCACTGTAATCTAACAATAAAATGTTGCTAAAATGTTTATGCCCAGAACAAAGAGTGTTGTAAAAAAGACTTTATACCCCTTAATTATTGTTTATTCTTTTTCGTCGAGATTTGCCTTAATAAATGTAACTTGTTATCAATCCTAATGCAAATTTTACATTCAAAATTAAAATTGTTCGAGCAGAACTTGGATCAACAGACATCAATCACGCGTGAGTAATTTAAAGAAAAAATGTTACTCAGTAATACATTTGAATGAAAATTAATGATACCTGAGAGCCCGCCATCCAACATCTTGAGAATTTTCAAATTCTATGAAATACGTATAGAAATGACTCTCGCGCTCTCTCTTCCTCCAATCAGCCTTTGGGCCATGTTAGGAGCGTCCGTATCGTGGATACACGCGGCCCCGGATCAGCTTACTCAGTTGAATAAATCCTGACACCACCACAAGCCATTACTAATGACATGTGGACACGCTAAGAAGATCTCCGGGGCCCAGTACCCCATTTCTGCAGAAACTAGTGTTAGACTTCAAAGGGGCATGGTCCGATAAGTAATAGACCCATTCTCAGATAATCCCAATTTTGGTATTTGAAGAAAGCTAATATTTTTATCATTTACCCTTTGAAATCTTGGGGCTAAAGGATGTTTGGTTTGGACATTATGAGCGAAATGTGCCCATTTTGGCTGACCAATATTAATTTTACACAGAGCTCTTTGTGGGAATTACAAAATCCGTTTTGATGTGAGGGCTAATTACCCTCACATCAAAACGGATCGAAATATCGGCGCGAAACTTTACAGATGGGGTTTTGGAGTGAAGGTCATTCCAATGTGAAAACTTAAAACTTATATACTTAAAATCGGATCGTCCTCCTTTAATGAATATATCTTTCAGGGCTGAATGTGCCATTGTGTCAAATACGGAAAGAAGTGGGTCCAAAATTTAAGAGAAAACATAAGTACTCTTGGGCACATAACAAGTGCACGTCACTGAATGCACGCTAAACGAGTCTTCAAGGGCCCCTCCAGGGTCTTTTTTTCTCCAAATTTTCGTTTTTTCCTCTAGAACTTTCGGGGCCCCAATTCCTCATTATTCTAGAAAAAATAGTGCAGGTCAGAATTTGCCATTGGGTCAAATAGGCCCAGAAAGGATCCAAAATTTAACTTAAGTACAGAATAACAAACCACCGTTGGACCCATGCATGAGGGTCACTGAATCCAATACCATTATAAGTTGGTATCTAGGAGCCCTGGTAAATAGTCCATAGTAATGTTTAAATGCAGACTGCCTAGTTGTCATTAAGATAGGGCCTCTCGCTTATTGGTATCAGGCAGGCTAGAAGTTCCCCGGTATTAAGCACTGCAGCATCACAACATTAGGCCTTGTTTGAAAAGTAAGTCTTATAATATTCTCTCTCCCTCCCTCTTTTCCTCTTCTCTTTTTTTTCTCTTTTTCCTCTCTTTCACATCCTTTCTCTCTCCAATCTCTTGGGGCCCCTATCCTCTCGGGGCCCGTTGACTTTGTCCACTCTGTCCCTATGGTAGCTACGCCCCTGGTACTTGCGTAATTAATAATTTGTTAAAATAACTCCCGGTCCTAACAAAACGGCTCCCGGTTCCCTTAAAAATTAGGGACCAGGAGCCGCTTTTCTAGATTTCCTGGCTCCCGGTCCAACTCATCTTATGGAAAGGCTTACAAAATTAAAAAAAATAATAAAATAAGCGTTGCACTGTCATCTGTCATGTCAAGACGCATCAATCATGGGAACAGCTGGAAACCAGACGTGTGAAAGCTCGCTTGTGTATAATTTACAAGGAAACTCAAGGCCTTATCCCAAGTAACATCACTCATCACTTGTACCAACCCGACAAGGACCATTCCAGGACAAGACCAATGACGAGACAACATAATGACAACTTTATTTCTGATCGTATTCGGACCAACAAAAATAACTGTCTCCACTCACTCTACCCTTGGACGATAGCAGAGTGGTATAACCTTCCGATTGCTCTTCTACTTTAAATGCCTTCAAAACGTAGATTGACAATCTGGACCCCGTCAGACTGCCCCACCAAGGTCCACTATCAATTTAGTTTCAACCAGACCAGAAATATTTCTGGATAGAACCCAGCCAGCAACCTTTTGTGTGTAACCAATGACTCAACATTATCGTGTGACACTTTTGAGCTACTTTAGTATTTTTTTGTCTGTTCCTGAGCCTCTAAATACCAATTTTGTTTTTGCTTGGATACTGATGCTGATGCAATCAGCTACAAGAGGATTGGCTATGTCCCAGTGTATCTGTACAGTGGATTGGTATACACAATGTATCTGTGTTAACAGTGGACTTGCCTGCCTGCTTTGCTATTACTCATCTCTATTCAACGTGCATTGAGTGCAATACAATACAACTACAATGTGCTACTCCCGAGATCAGCTATTACAAAACTCATACTGCTGGTGGTCAGCAAGCTAGGCTACCTGACAGTGTTTATAATAACATCAAAACACTTGGTTTGCACTGCAAACCCCCAACCCGCAGAGGGAAACGTGCTGGGAAGATTTCTGCTACAAAATGGAATATTATAAAACTTATTCATCACTGATAATTCCTGCCCCCTCCCTGTCACAACCCAACTCCATTAATGCCCACTCACACACAATGAATATGGGCCTATGGAATGTCAGTCTGTAATGCAACAAGACCGACATCTTATGTGAATTACTCATTGAACATAACATAGACATCATGTTTCTAACAGAGACATGGTTAAGGGGGACAATTGAGTTGGTTGAATTTAGGAGAGATGTGTCCCCCTGGCTACTCAGTATTGAATTTACCACGTAGGGGCATATTAATCGTGGTGGTGGCTATTGGTGTTGTTGCCAAATCCATTGCATCTACAGGCCAGAAAATGTACTG
>JAMKCH010017439.1:0-42426 GCA_023653785.1 Ophioderma brevispina
TAAACCAAATGCAGGAATAATAAATTGAATTAATGCCTTTACCTCACCTATATATTTTAGAATAAATGTTAAATCTATCCCACAGAAGATCAAATAAAGTTTAACTGTAATTTGTTTAATATGGAAAATCCTGCAGGCGAGCTGCTCACCTCAGTCAATGGCTGCCAGTGGCAAAAAGTTGCTCGAATGTGAGCAGGCGCACCCCTATTTAGGTTTTGGTGAGCAGGGGAAATGCTCACGCCTCAGAGTTGATCTCTCGCTCATGATTGGCTCGAGCTGCGAAATCTGCTCGCTCAGAGTGAGCCGTTCCAAACTTCAAAGAAGCCGCCACCAAAACTTTTCAAAACACACACACAGTCTCTGTTGGACAGCCGACGGCCCCGCGACACGGAATGACTGGCAAGTCGATGTTCAGATATCGCTGGGAACTACTTCCCCCACGCAGTCCCCCTCCCCCCCCTACTCACCACCCCCCCCGTAGCCTCCTACACACAGGTTCACACCCGTTGCTAACTGAAAACAAAATAAATGCAAGCAATGTGACATCTAATAGAGTTTAGTTTAGTTTAGTTAGTAGGAACTCACTTTTGAAGCAGTGGCACACATCTAGCCAATGGTGCGGTCCAGTGACATGTGTATAACAATTAATAGAGGATAAGGAAGTAACTTGTATAAAACCAAACCGGCAAAACTGATACATATGGACGAACCGGCGATTTTAACTTTCGCTAAATTCCAAAAAGTTAATGTTTATCCGGGATGAACTAACTCCAAACGGATTAACCTTGGGCAACAAAATGTATCCTAAAAGTGATCTCACATCGGAGGAATGATCAGAAATTAAGGTAAAATCAGAAATTATCTAGAAGTAGACGCAATATGAGAGCTAATCAGGTATTGGAACAGCAACTTCTTAACTTGCTGATTTTGAGTTTACAAACAAAGTCTAGTGGCCAAGGTACCTGAATAAATAGGATGTGAGACTTGTACACTTCATACTCGTTTTGATTAAAAAACAACCTATTGAGCTATATTTAATATTTTCTCGAAAGGTGCCAGTACGTGCTCAAGACTGGGAGTTATATAAAATTGACGAAGGACGCAAACCGTAGATCAAAAAACAAAAAATTTGCTACCAAAATCTCCGGCCTATCCATCCAAAATCCATAGGCCAAATAATTTACTACAGGGCTAGTGTGTAGTACTAGCAGCCCAAAATCCCAGTCCGTCACAGTATAATTCATATATAGGAAGGCCGTTGTTAAACCAAAATGAGGGAACACATCATGAACATGTTTTAGTAGCGATTGGCCTCGTTCTCTTTTAGGGCATATGTTTTGTTCGCTTGTCTATACTTTCACCGGCCGTGGCCCGCCTACGTTAGAGAATGCAAAAAGAGATGCCAAAATTGAGGGGAAACGATTCATGAATGTTTTAGTCGCAATTTTCCTTTGTCCGTGATCGGGCATTGTTTTGTTTCGCGTATAGCCTTGTTTAATAACTTTCACCTGCCCGTGTCCCGGCTACGTTAGAGAATGCCAATCGAGAAGCAAAAATTTAGGGGAAAGATTGAAGGAATGTTTTAGCCGCATTATTTCCTTTTGACATGTAAGGACTTGGGCATTTTCATAAAACAAATGTCCCTGACTGCAGAAAGGCAAGATGCAGGTGAAACATTCATCCATCTTTTCCCCTCAATGTTTGGTCATCTTGAATTTGCATTTTTTTAGCTTAGACGGGTTTGGGCAGCGTTTTTTTTTTTTTCTTTTTTCAAATTTGGCTGCCGTGGCCCGGTTACTTGAAAACTTTCGCGCATGGCCCTACTTGGTACAATGTGCTGCCGTGGCCCGGTTTGGTAGAAAGTGTACCTTTACGGAGGCTTGTGCGGTAGAGTTCCTTCATTTGGCAGGAGATTACCTGTCTCCTGCTGACAAATTGTCGGCCACATGGCCATCTCCGCAAAACCGATCTAGAATGGCGCGCTGAGGGCAACCATACCTATGCATTAGCGAGCCTGTGCCATACCAGATCTGTATGTGAGTCCCCCGCCGGTAGGCTGCGGTTAAGTTATGTTGCGATCGAAAATCCGGCCCTTTTAGCGGCTGGGGGCCTGGTTCGGGACCAGAACGAACATAAATATATGAGGGGTACTTACCTCTCTTCGTGGCAGGGCCACGGCAGCGACGTCATTACCCGGCAATACCCACGGCAGCGACTTCTTACCCGTCAGGGCCATGGGGCAGCGATTTCTTCCCCTGCAGGGCCACGGCAGCGAAACACTTCACCTGTGTACCAGTGCATCCTAGCGAAAATAGAAAAGGACCCCTAATCTCTAACCAGACCAACCTTGGACCAGGTTTTTTGGTCAGAGAGGGTAATGTATATCGCCAACATTTTTTGCAGCAGCAGACGGGACGTTTTTCCACTTAGTAAAGGTTGATTTTTACCGAGAGCGGCTTCCGTGGAGAGAGCTAAAAATGGACCAGTGCCGTAAGCGAAATCTGGATTTTGATCTAAGACACTTTCGGTAAATCGTTACATTCGTTGTGTACAAAAATGTACATGCGCAAGAGGTCATAAAATCCGGCCGTGTAGTGGCCTGGAGCCCTGGCTCGTGAACCAGAACGTTATATATAAGAAGTGTGTCTGGACGTGAACCGATTCACGATGAGCGAATTCGGTACGACGGGAACATAACCCGGTTCCTTGCTCTTTAACAGATATCAAACCCAATATCCCCCAATAGGTACACTGTTGGGTGAACAAGTGACTAAGTCCAGAGCGGACCGCTTCCTTGGTCTTTAGCGGTAAGTGGTTTCTGTTTTGATCCAGGGCCAGCTCGGCCCTTGCCAGTTTTGTCGGCTTGATATGGTGGTGCACTTTGCGCCAACATTTGTTAGTAACATATCCGGTGTTTCCCACTAGTGGGTGATTTTCCCGGGAGCGTCTTCTCCGGCTGAGATAGCTAAAAATAACAAGGGTGGGTGTGTGCCGTATGCGAAACTGGATTTTGATCTAGGGACTGCTTTCGGTAAGGCTTACATTGGTTTGTAAAAAATGTAGCAATGCCAGAGGTAAAAAAACCCGCCTGTAGCGGCTGGAGCCTGGTTCGGGACCAGAACGTATGTATATAAGATGGGTTACTCCTCTGGTAGTCGGGCTTGGCTAAATGTTATATATAATATATTAACTGGACTGGTCCGTTTGATGTGCGTTAGTGCGTATTCAAGGTGAGGCTGCCGACAGCCCGACCCATCCTTAACTGGAGCGAGTCCTATCGCCGGTGTTTTGTCGGCGTACTATTGTTGCATGGTGAACATAAAGCGGGATACCTTGTGGAAAAAAACCTGCCTAATCGAACGTGGGTTGACAGGACCTCGGCCCCGCTCGCCCTGATTGCGAGGAAAGGGGAATATGGTAAGCCACCAATGTTGAATCCTGCGAGTGGTCTTAACGCTTACCCACGGTAGGTTCTAGCCTTGGCGTGTGTGGTACGCTTGGCTCGGGGCACCGATGACATTTGTTTCATTGGTATTTGACCGCATAGCGGTCCGGGTCAAGGGGAGCCCGGACCCCGTTCGTCGGAGGGTCGCTAAATACGACAAATCGCGTATGCGGTAACGCGCAGACGCGGGATACGATGTGGTCAAAACCGGCATCCGTAATCTGCTCCCGTGCAAGCGAGCGTGGAGCGAGTACACTAGATCGAGCTTTAAAGGAGTCCCTATAAATCGGCACCTCCTCCCACAACCTGTTGTGGTTCCGGTGCCGAGAGGCGCGGCTTGGGACGGTCCGGGGAAGGCAGAACCAGCGAAAATTGCGCCAGCGTTCTGACAGGTAAATCCCTGGAGCGCTGGAAACTTCTGGGACGGGGGAAGGTAAGGCCCCCGAATGGTTCCGGGCGCTTCATGCTTGAAAAGCGCTCCTGGCCTGTGCCCGGCAGGGCCTGTTCGCTGCAAGAGGAACAGACACCTAACATTCTCAATGGCTTCTTTTTAAGGACTCGACCTCAGAGCGAGCGAGATCACCCGCTTGAAGGCTATGAAAAGAAACTAACCAGGATTCCCCTCATAGCGGCGAGTGAATCGTGAAAACCCACGCTGCTTAATCCCACAGTCCCTCATGGCCTTATTCCGGCCTACCCCGCCTATGAGTCCGGGGTCTCTCTCTCTCTAATTATTTTTTTTCGTTTCCCCACCCGGTCCCCCCACCTTCCGCCCCCCCCCCCCCCCCCCCTTTGTTCTTCTCTTCCTCCCCGCTTGACTGGATTTGAGGGCAAAATTCAGTGATTTGTGGCCCAAAATCGCGATTTTGGGCAAAATTGGTGAAAAATTTCCAAATTTTTTTTTTTCATATTTGTGGGGCCCCCCCCACCCCTCCGTCAGAAATTTTCACGTTTGCCCCCCCCAAGATTTTCACTTTCCCCCCCCCCCCGTTTGGAAAGGTCTGGCGCCGCCTGTATGCCATATTTTCTACAAGGTACAAGGGAGGCCAGGACTAGTCCTAGCCTAGGCATGCATGGCATGCGCGGCCTGGCTGACACTGACAGTGCACCCCTAAGTTCCTTGCATTCAATTTGCCTTGCACTGCTTGCGAGGTACCGTTAGCCTTACACGGCCGGATCTTACTCACTTGGGTAAAGCCATCCGGCAAGCTACACCATGTGCTACCCTACCGGCATCTACGACTGCACAGTACAACACTGGGCTAATTGCGAGTCGGTAGCTGCAAGATAGGGCTTTAACGTAGTACCAATTATTCGGTTATACAGTAACGTGGCTACTCTACTTTACCTACCCCAATGACTACCCTTAGTAGTTTGCCACTAGGTGGAGAGATTGGATGTTGAGTAGACAGTACCGGAGTAGACACGCAGCTACCCGCATGAGCTACTTGTGACTTCTAAATTGTGAGCTACAACATTCACAATAATAATGTTTACCTATTGAAAGTTGATTAATCATTTGTGGAAAGAAGGCATAGTAGGATAGGAAGGGCGAATGGTGGCTAGAAGACACAATTAATTTTTTTAAAATTTAGTTTTAGTTAAGCATTTTTTATATAGGGTAGCCCCATGAGTGGTTTTGCATGTGCACTGCTTTCCTTGGGGCCCTGTTACATTTTGGCAAAATATATATACACGTTAAATCTAAAAAGTTACAAAGCGGTATAATAAACTACATAGTTATATAAACAGCATACAGAATCATGTATAATTTGGGGTATGAGAAGGAGCATGAGATTTGAACTCCATTAGTCATGGATTCAAAATTAGACCGGATATAAGCATTTAGGTTGTTCCAAAGGTAATCTGCTCTAACTTGAAATGGATTGGTTTTAGAGTGAGGAATAACTAGAGTATTAGAAGCCTGGCTTCTAGTGTTGTGGTTATGCATGAGAGAACATAAAATTGGAACAAAGATAATCAGGAGCTTTGCCAGTAAGACATTTAAAAATCGTAAGAATCATATGGTTTGACCATCTTGATCAAGTTTAAGCCAGCTGATAGACATCATTGTGTTAATGAGCTTTCGGATATCAGCCGACAAAATAATTCTAACCAGATTGTTGTGTAGAACCTGCAAAGTGGAAGAATTAGCAAGTGAACAATTGGACCAAACATGGCAGCACTAATCAAAGTGAGGCATTACAAGGGAATTGCCAAGCTTGGTCAACTTATGATTAGGAAAGTATTAATTCGACGAATAACACCACAATGGCGCGGTTTGATGACACATAATCAATATGATTAGACCAAGACAAGCTAAGACATATTACAATCAAAGATTACACCAAGGTATTTGAAATGATTAACCCTCTCGATGACAGTGCCATCATACTTAAGAAAATATCTCTAAACCTGACTAAATTTTGAGAAGTACCAAGAGCATTAACTTGGTTTTGGTAAAATTTACAGTGAGATTATTTTCCTTAAACCAACTAACAAGCAATTTTGCAAGATTGTTATTTAGATCAAATTGAAGAGCAGTAGGATCAGAAGAACTGACAAGTAAAGACATATCGTCAGCATATCAGATTTACAAGAAACAGCATCAGGGAGATCATTAACAAAAATAATGAATAAAAGAGGACCTAAGATAGAACCTTGAGGAATGCCGATATCAATACATTTTAAAAGCTTTTAAACAACACTTGATCGTGAACTGCACGTTGAGACAATACTCAACACAAAGATTGGACGGTAGTTTTCTACTTCAGTTTTGTTCCACAATTTATAAATGGGGACAATTTTGGCAGCTTTCCAGTCTGATGGGAAAATACCAGTTGCAAGTGATAAATTACAAATATGAGTAAGAGAGTGAGAAATAACAAGGGAATTGCCAAGCTTGGTCAACTTATGGATTTAAGGAGGTATAATCCGACGAATAACACACAATGGCGCGGTTTTTTGATGAAAACATAATCAATGTGTGTAATTAGAAACAAGACAAGCTAAGACATATTACAATCAAAGATTACACCAAGGATGTGAAAATGATTAAGAGAGTGAGAATAACCAGAGCTGACAAATGTCGTAATCGAACATCAAAATCAAATTAGATTACAGCAACAAGTTGTTGTAAAACTGAGAGTAATTTTTTACTCCAATTTACCAGAACTTATAATCCTATGTAAATTAAGCTAACATAATTTTGATAATGTTAGGCCTCTTAGATTTAGGCATGTTGAAGAAAATCACGGAAATTGAGTATTTACGATTAATCATTTCTGAGTCACAAGTAATAAAGGACACTGATTTTTTAGTGTATTACAAAATTAATCATTTGGCTGACATTTACAGGTTCAGCTCGTGAAATGAAAGTCTCTGGTTGTTTTGCATTTTCGCTGAGTTGGAATTACAAGGGTTGAGGTTTTCTAACTGACATTGGTTGTGTGTTGTGAAATATTTGTTTTTGAAGGTTAAATAGTCAATTGGAAAGGTGTTAATTCTCAACTCGCGATTTGTGTTTGCTTGAGTTAATTTGAATAACATTAAGTCATTGTTATTTTTCAGTAAGTCAAATTTACTTACTTCATTGTACATTTTAAGTATGTTATTCATTAGCTATTATCAAAAACAAACATTTATAATATCAAAACATAGTAGTACATCGAAATCTACTCATTTTTCCAACAGTTTGATCATCATAAAAATTATTTGTTGAACTACTGGTTAGCTCGTCTCAAAGTCATTGATTATGTCCAATTCCATTTACTGCAGTTCTGTGCATAAGGTATATTCTAACCTATGTAGGGTACAACAAGATAACTAATATAACATAAAAAAAAAGTTACTTTTCATAAAAACTCTTCATAAAGGTATTGTCCACTTACTATTTCTACCTGTTGGTTCTACATTTGTGTTTAGTTGATTTAATTTAAAGGTGCAACGAGAGATTTCACATAGGTGTCCCCGAAAAAATCGAAAAGCCATGATTTTTTCACTGATGCTAAGCCTTCCATCAGTAATATCCGCATGTGAAAATATTACGCTGAGAAATATTGCTTTTGTACAAAATATATGAAATATCTAATTTCGTATTGAAGCAAATACGAAATTCAGCCTGTTTCATATTGAAATATAAGCATATAATCACCTTTTGTTTTCACTTTTAAGGCATTTATTTTCTGCAGCGAAATACAAGGTAAGAACTCTTTTGAGGGAATAGTTCATCGGTAGAACACCAGCGCTGTCACCTTCGGAGCACTCCTGATATATCTCCCTCTGTGAAGGTGACTTAGTAGGGAAAATTCACTTTATGCAGTATCTCTTTGTCTAGATTAGTGTGTTCTGAGGTCTCTGGGCTTTGGACCAGACTTTGGCGGGTTAAACCTGGTTTTGTGAGCGCTCAACCATTCCACTTCCCTCAGAGCATATTGCTGGAGTTGCTTGTAGCTCCATCTGTCTGAATGCCTTTGAGCTTCTGCTGAGCCAGATGACATAGCTTGCTCTGAGTGCAATTTTGGCTGCTGTATCTCGGTTATAGCCTTTCTCGTTCCTTTAGGAATGTTAAGGATGCCAGGCATTTGACTGGTGTATTGCAGAAACCCCTGCTTCCTACTTCTATTGGAAAGTAGTATGTAGACATCCTCTGCTTTCACAGTCAGCCACTAGATCTTGGTATTTGCACTTCTTTCTTGCATATGCATTCGATAGGTTCTCCTCTATAGGGACCGTCAGCTCTATGAAGATCACTGTCTTTGTTTTTGTAGAAAACATTGTGATAGCTGGTCACTTAGCTGTCTCAGTGTCAGTGATTTCTGGAGGGAACACTATTGGTTTGTGTTCCTCATCCATCAGAAATATCCAGTCATTGGGCCTTCTTCAGAATGTTGGTTGGCTCTGTCTTAGGCATTGGTAAGACTGGATTTCGATAGGTTGTACTATCAGCTGTGCGAAAGGCTATTGTAGAGATGGAGTTCAGATTCTCACGGGTGCGATTTTTTTCTGATTTGCCTCTACGACAACGGAATAAAGCGTGAAACTAATGTTGCGTGAAGAGTCAACTGAATCGATTGCCCTATTGTTCACCATTGTTCCCGGACTGTGAGCCCTGAGGACTATATCTCCTGCCACACCGGCTCTACCCGTCTGACCTCTTGCAATTTAATTTAGAATTAGATGCCGTTCTTTCTGTTCTAATTCTTTTATACCATTCCATCTGGCTTTCGTCTTTTTACTTTCCATGCATTTTCTGTAGAGTGTCTGTGTACTTCCCATCTTTAGAGTACTTGTTTAGATGGTCCTTAGTTACTTGCATACATTTGACTGATGTGGTTGGCCTTTTCAGTTGCAGGCCATAGTGTTTCCTGTTCCTGTACAGAGCGCTGGTGGTGATGCATCTGCTTATACCTGCCCATTGCTTCAGGTATTTGGTGCAAGTAGTTTCCAGACTTTCGACGTAGGAAATTGGGAAGTTCTAGATGGTGAACTCCCACGTCAGTTTGGGTACAATAGCATTATTGTATATCCATAGCTTCATAGGCCCACTCAGTTGACTTGAATTGGTTGTTTGAAGCATTTCTGTCAGCTTTGTGCATACCATGTCTCTGATGTTATTGTCCTTCGGGTCGTTATAGATCAGCTTCCCGAGGAACCCCATGGGTTGACTGTGGATATAAGCAATCTGCTGTCCGTCTATTTCCAGGCCGGGATCGTATGCCACATATTGCATTTTGTGTCCTTGTCGCTTTTGTTCTGCGTTGGGGACATACCTCTTCATGGCATGAGACTTGCATTTGCTTGGTTTGGCTTTCATGGTCCGTGTCCACTTGAGGAAGTTGTTCGCTGTATTGACAAGTTCTTGGCATTCTTCTGAACTCCAAGCTACGAGGTTCAGTTCATCTGCGTATGCTTTGGCAGATGATATGATGTCAGATTCACTCATGCAATACCCGAGGTGTTTGAACTGGTCTAGGAGATCAAGACAAAGATTGAAGACGGCCAGAAATAGGATGCAAGAGAGTGGGCAGCCTTGGAAGACTCCTATCATGCACTGTATCCAGTCAGTTGTCCATTCAGTTGTTTTGATACATATAAACACTCATCAGAGTATTTAAATATGATTTTCCTAATATGGTCTGGAACATGATACCACTCTAAAGCAAACTGTACAAGGTTGTGTGGTACAGTACCGTATGCATTGTGCGGGTCCAGCCATGTTGTCACAATTGGTTTAGCATTCTCACAATTGGTTTACCATTCTTTTTGGTATTTTGGAGCATTTCAGTTAGTGCTTCTTTGTGTTCACACATCCTGATATTTTCTCCATGAAACCCTTCTGAATGGATTGGTCGATATAGTTGTTTTCTGTCAGGTAGTTGATGGTTCTTTGAGCGAGAATACCCATTCCAAGGTTACCACTATAATTCTTCATATTATTGGGCTGAGCAGGAGGGATCACTACGTGTTTCCCCTCCTCTTTGATATGGATGTTTCTCACGTTCTCCATCCAGGCTCCCAGGTATTGCGGCTGTTTGAAAATCACATATAACACTTTATATCTCTGGCGTTTGCACCTTAATTTCAGAATTTATAATGACAATGGGTAGGTTTTTTATTTAGCAAAGCACACTGCGAAGTAATTAGCTCACCCATTGGTATAGGTTACGGTTACACGAGTTGCACACAATTTGATTTTTTGCTGGCTACGTCAGATAAGACATTGTAGTCAGACAGAACGTTCCGGTGACCCGTACAGTTGAGTATCTTACAACAATTTTTTTGCTGACACTGATATACTGGGTATGTAGAATAGAATCTGTCGGGTGCCACCTGGGCCTTCCTTGGGATTTTTGCAGGAAAATTCCAAGATGGCGTCCGCCATAAATGATCATTAACAATATTCAACGCCTTACTTTCAAATCTGGAGTTACTAGATTAATAATAAGGATCCAATGAAAATTGTTATGGCACTTGTAAAGTAGTCTACTTTCAATTCAAAATCGGAAGCACAAATCCAAACTTTTAAAATATGCCCTATAACAGCAAATGACCCTCGTGCGATAAAAAATAGACATGGAGTACCTCAGGTTATTTTTAACCAATAAAGTATTTCTATACTTTTAAAATTGTAACCGCCTTTGACGTCAATTAAATGGCACCAAAAACGTAAACTCTTCAAAAACTACTTGACACATAGTTATAAGTATTACAGCCTTCAAATCGAAATCATGTGTCAATGAACGAGAATGTACCTTGATCTTAACCCTGTACAAAAGAATTTCAATTTGTTTTTCAATGTGCCAAAATCGAAATTAAACCCATATGCCAACGTTGTCCAAAATACCATAGGTAATTACATTTTTGTCACATATTTGCACTCAATTTATAATTTGACACCTTTTGTAATTTAATCGGGATTACCTGTATCACGTGGTTGAGAGGTACATTTTCTCACTGGTTTCATTACACAATAATTTATACTTGAAGGTAATAATTTAGTATTTGTGTCAAGTGCTTTTTGAAGATATTTACGTTTTTTGGCTGCCAGGTGATTGACGTCACGTTCCAAACTTAAAGTATCATAAATACATTTATTGTGTCTAAACAACATACTAGTACTTCGTGTCAATTGTTTATCACAGTTATTTCGCCTGTTATAGGGCAATTTTAAAAATTATGTAGATTGGCTTCCATTTTGATTTTGAGTATTACTTAATGTTACAAGTACCATACACTAGTTCATTGGATCCGATAGTATATCTAGCAACTCCATATTTTGATAATATAGGTTTGAATATATAATTATCAATTAAACATGGCGACGCCATCTTGGATTTCGCAAAATTCCCAGTCATGCCCAGTGGCACCCGACAGATTCTTATTCTACATCCCCTAGTCTAGTGTTTTCATAAAAAGTGTGTATATACTCACTTTTACGGTCGGACATAACTTGGAACGCAATATTACCCTACTAATGTAAATTCGGACCTAAATAACAATAAAACTCAGAGCCTCTGATTGGCACTTAAGTGTTGTCATCTTCTCTTGTCCAGTAGTAACCAAGGAGTCAGCATTTCCTCCAAAGAAGAGTAGGCGTGATGTGTATATTTATAACAATTTGGTTTATATGCCAGAGCACTCATCAGTATGTACATGTGGATTTCTACTACGTCTTCGTCTGCAACGTCACAAGACTGCAGCAGCTGACTTCAACGAACCAAGTTTCTACACTATGATATTCAGTGTATTCAAGTTCTCACGCCAATGCCTTACGCATCTCTATATCAACGTACACTTCTATCGCTGCAGGAAAGGAACACATGACCAGGTTTACAGTGGATATATGAACTTGTGCAAGGGAGCCATATTAGAGCACTTCCTTACTGCATTGTAGCATGGACTCGGCAAAGAACGGAAGCGTTCATCCCCCTCCTCCAGTGGCATTGAATGGGACACGAAGGGACTTGATATATGATACATAGTCCCGACAGTGGGAAAGAAGGCGTATAAACGTAGGAAGGGTGGTGGTTTGCTGGGATATGGTGGAGGGTTGTAACGTAGCATAGATAGATATGTTAGGGATAGTTGGCGGAATGGATGGATAGGATGGTTAAGAAAGAAAGGCGTAGTAGGGTATAGCTGGTTGAGGGGGCTTTCGGGGAGGACGTGAGGGTTTATAAATAGTTAGGCGCTTAGAAGGAATATATAGGATAGATAGGATGGTTTTGACAGAAAGGGGCGTAGTAGGATAGGATGGATTGGTGGCTGGGGAGGAATTGGAGGTGTTAGAAAGATAGTAATAATGATAGGTTAGTATTAGATAGGAATGGTTGGGGAAAGCGTAGTGGTAGGCAAAAGTTAATTGCCTCGGAGGAAGGCTGGCGAAGAACAGACTAGATATATATATATAACTATTGTGGGGATAGAGATGGATAGTATGTTGGCACACAAATGCGAAGTAGGTAGGAATGGTGGCTGGGGGAGGCCTGGGGATGGTCTGGGAAATTTATTTATAGACTTTTGTAGGTGGTACTAGAGGGATAGGAACGGTTTGGGAAAAAAGGCTATGATGTAGGCAGGGTGGGTGGTGGCTTTGGAGATGGGGACGTGTTGGGGAAAGATTACATACATAGAGGATAGATCTGTTGGAAAAGAAAACATAGTAGGGTTAGTGAACGTGGATGGGGATTCGGGAGGATAGTGAGATTGGGGAACGGATAGTATCGAAAGGTTGGAATAACTAGATGGGCTAGTATGATCGGGACACAGAAAGCGTAGTAAATTAAGGATGGATGTTGGCTAGGGAGTCTAACAAGAGGTTGTGAAAGATACTATAGAGAGGTTTGAGAGATAGATGTGATAGAGCGATGGTTTGGAAAATGCAAGTAGGATAATAAGGGTATGATGGTTGCTGGGGGAGAAAGAGGGTTGGGAAAGCTAGTATATATAAGTTATGATAGAAGGATGTGATATGAAGATTGTTGGAAAGACAATGCCTGGGGGTCTCGGGAGGATGGAGGGTTGGGAAAGACAATATAGATAAGAGGTTAGGGATAAATAGATAGGATGGATGATAGGATGATTTGGAACGGAAGACTTAGTAGGGTCAGGAAGGGTGAAACGGTTGGGGGGGTTATTTTTTTGTTCTGGTCGGTTTTGTTGTTGTTGTTTGTTTCTGTTTTTTTTCTTAGGTTTTTTTGGTTTTTGGTGGTCTTCTCCCTCTACCTGGCCTGCGTTTGGCCCGCTCGTCTCTCACGCTTTTGGTGGGCTACCTCCGGAGGAGATGTGTGTGGGACAGCGCAGTATCCGTTAGGGTTCGGACAGGGTGGCTGGTCATGTATTCCATCTTCTTGGCATTTAGTTGTAGGCCGACTTTGTCTGCTGTATTCTCAAGTGATGTTTTAGTAGATCTTGTGCATTACATTCATTTTCAGAGTCTGCATGCTAGAGCTATATGTCTGCATGGGCCATGGTTGTGAGATGCCTGACTTTGGGTTGACATTTGGAACTGCGTGGGTTTGTGATGCCAGTGGATGTCCCTTGTCTTAGGAGAAATCAAACCAAGATTACAAGAAGGTAGGGAGAATTCCGAATAAGAGTATCTCTTGGAGGATTCCAGTAGCTGTTAGGAAGTTAGGAACTTCCTTTGGTGAACCCTGTCCCTGGATTCAGCAAAGCTAATGGGTTGTCATACCTATGGCATTGCTTTGACAGTCTAATCTTGGACACCGTAGTTGGTGAGATTATGCAGAACAATCCTTTTGATGCTGTCAAAGCAATTGGAGAACTCTACACACGAAGCCTTTTCTTTTGTTTGTAATTCTCAAATCTTCTATTGATCCTTCTGAGACGCAATTATCTGGTGTCAAGTGGTTTCGGTGCCTTTGGCAAAAACATTCCATTCCATCTGAGGAATGGGATCTGTGAGGAGTGATTCTGTTGAGCCGCATTGAGTGTAGATCTTAAGGCCAGTTGTGACAGTGTGGTTCCTCCTTAGTTTGGGGTAGGTTGAGTTTGCACTTTTTTGGTTCGGAAGAGTACTGGAACAATGTTTGAAAAGGCAACTGTTTGTTTCCCACTGTAGGTTCCTTACAAATTCCAAGATTGATCAGGAAGAGTGTGATTCTTCGCAGATTACTGCGGGACGTTGTCATGACCAAGTGCCTTGTTTAACTAGTTTCTTCAGCATTTCTGAGCCTCTATATGGAAAGGTCCCCCAGTCTGGATGGGAAGGGTACCTGCTCTCTTGTGATTGAAGAACGTTTCATCAAGGTTAGTGTGATTCTGAACGATTTGTTAGTTTCTCTATAGTTTGAGACTATAGTGTTAAAACATGTGTCAGGGCTGAGACGAATATAACTATCGTCTCAGGTCAAGGGCACTCTACAGTTTTTTTCACCTTTGATTCGCTATAGGTGGTACCCATATAGCCCAGGTTTGGTGCTTCCATATAGCTCAGGTAAAAACAATATGGACAAAAATTGACCGGTTTTTTGGACACACAGACTTTCCTCCAGACATAACCCTGAGTATAAAAGCCAGATTTAAAAAAAACATTGAATCTGCGCTCCATCAGACCCAATTCTGTTCTCCCATGTGAGTATTCCATCCTATAATAGTGGAAAAAAAATATTATTTAAAACCTTTTAGTGTACCCAACTGACTTGTATTTTGCTAGGCACCCGCCATTAAAATTGTACAGAAACAAATTCTTTTTTATTTATGGCCTTAACACTCCAAAATAACCCCAACCCTAAGGCCAAAATAAAAAGAATTGTTACATGTAACTTCAAAGTGGGTGACATATGGAACTTTTGACTATGGGGACTATACCCCTGAAATGTTGCCACCTCTCAAATCTTAACTTAAAGCCACTATCAGCGATTTCTTCAAAATGTAAACAAATCACACCCCCTATTTTTAATCAATTTTTTTGCACTATTGTAAAGACCCCTGCAAGCCGTATTTGCGAAGAAATTATGCTTTGTTTACTAATAAAAGTCGGGATCCGACTTTTTTTAGGTCCAGAAACAGTCATAAATGGCATCTTCAAGACTACTTTAAGATGCTTTAGCAGGGGACTGTAGTGAAAGAGTGTACGCTTCCAGATAAATGTTTGCACACAAGTACTTTAGGCATTGATAATCCATAAAATTGATGGAAGCACTTGCCAACCCCCCTTACTGGACCCCCAGCTTGGGTTTCAAGGTTATACAGGGGTCAAAGGTTTAAAATGTTCCGATTGTGTTGGAAAGTACATCATGATGTTTGTCTGGTTACAAGGATTCCAAAAAGGTATAGTTTACACTATCTATGGCTTATAGTTTCAGAGTTATGGGGTAAAAACTGTACAAATAGTAAAAAAGTCAATTTTCGTGTGTACATGGGTCAAAAGATAAAAGTTGCTTTGATTCAGGTAATATGTGGTGCAAATTATTTCCCTAGCTTAAAGGATTGAAATAAGGAATAGTTTGCATTATCTGTTATGCTTAGTTTTCATGTTATTCAACACAATAGGTAACAGGTAATAGCTGCCAATAGCTGTTGACTTTATTCACCATTTTGGTTAATAACCAAACACTAAAACTATTCCTATATTTCATTCTATGAGCCACGTTTTACAAAAATTGGAACAACTTTTAATTTTTTATCCCTGTACAAACCAAAATTGACTTTTTTTCACCCCATAATTCCAAACTATAAGCCATAGGTAGTATCAACTATACCTTTTTGGAATCCTTGTAACCAGACAAACATCACAGTGTGCTTTTGAATACAATCAGAACATTTTAAATTGTTTACCCCTATGTATCCTTGAACTCCAAGCTGGGGGCCATGAAAGTGGTGTGGCAAGTGCTTCCATCAATTTTTTTGATTATCAATGCACAAAGTACTTGTGTACCAAAATTCACAGTTTTATCCAGATTTACACACTCACATTAGATCTGTGCACTACAGTCCCCACTACTTAAGTGTCTGTTTTTCACAAAGAACAGTAAAGTAATATAAGGTGTTGATATGACCTAACACTAGCAAATTAAATTGTGGCTTAAAAGTTAACACATTTTAGAAAGAATATTTAAAAAAAAATAAAAAAAAACAACACACCAAACCACTGAATTGATTCTTTAATTTACAAACACATGACGATATATCATGCATGTAAGTTTATTAACACATTCAAATCCAACAAACTGACAAGAAAATACGATTTCATAACTTCAACTCAAATGCTCCTAGCTGATTGGCCCAATATCCTACCCTTCATTTTCATCACATGATCGAGACCATTCATCGATCTAGATGGTTTAAGATGCCTGAAGAATTGCCAATAAAGGCTGGAACCAGCACACTGAAGAAACATCAGATTGTCTCTGTCTTCTTTGATTAGTACCAATATATGTAAAAGTATGATGGAAAATTTGACTTTTACACACCAAATATAAAGAAAATCTAAGAGGGTCATGCTGGAAACATTTCTGAAATTTGTTGAATTGGCAAGGAATGACTCTTAAGCATGCTTTACTTGTCGATTTTATCCCATGAGGAACTACACACTTCAGGCTTATCTGAGCAACCACTGGGGGCGCACTATATTGTGAATGAGCAAAATTTACATACAAACATTTCTTTACACTTTTTACACTTAATGACTTAACAATAAGGCATTTCCCTGTATGGTTTAGGACTTTATACCATGACTAAAGAAGATTTTCTCACACATACTTCCATCTCTCTTACATCAGATCTCAATATCGCCAGTTAATTCCTGGGCATACACTGGGAAGTAATTTTTTTGTGTGACAAAAAAGGACATTTTACGATAATCTGCAGAAGCACAGAGGCCTTATTTAGAGGGGCATTTTGTGATTCACAGCCTCATCCCCCCAAATCACCTCAAACAAGTTGAGGTTTTTACATATGAACTGTTGACATAAGCATAGTATGTGTGCCAAATCTTACGTGCATATTCGATCTACTCTAGAAGAAATTCGCCATACGGACATAAATTACAACACAGTGGACTATGTGGCAGCATGTATCAGGTAGCGTGAAAAAAGGCACCTTCAACCAGTCTGCAGACGTATAATGAGTATAAATGGGATGATGAAGACAAGGACATACCCAGTGGGAGATATGAATAACTGCACCAGCAGGTATATTGAAACCCTATCGGACTTCAACGGGAAGAAAAAACCATCAGATCATCATAAGATAGTAGCCCAAACTAGTGAACGCACTGGATCTGGGAACACAAGTATTGCTCGCCGTCAGCCTTTATGGCGAGAGAGGCGGCTGAGAGGCCAAGAAGACTTTGATAATTACTTTGGGGCTGGGAAACCTAGGAAATAGAAGGAGCCCGCTAAGAATGATGGGACGACATAGGGAGGATTTAATCAATCGTTTAAGGCGTGTTGAAAGATATTAACCATGGGCGAAAGAAACCTTGAACTAGTAGGTCTAGGCTCTGAGACAGTAGTGATTCCGACCCACCCCGCGGACTGATTGGAAGAACACCTGAAAGAGAGGATTGCTGTAAAAACACTGTCATGACCAAGGAGGAGGAAATGCCCAGGGACAAACCTTCACAACCAGAAGAGATGTGGGACTCCTCAGAAGAAGTGGTGTGAAGCGACTCCAGTACAGGCATTATGTTATCTGTACAGTTGTTCAGGGTGTGAATCCACAAGAAATCTGGGATGGTTGCTGCCCATGGACATATGTTAGAGTTGCAAGGACCAGGGGAGTGGGGAGTATGTCTGATTTGCAAGGAGTCGGAAGCCAAAGCGGCAATTAAAAAGGAAGTAGTGTTATATAGCGGGGAACTGCTAATGAAAATGTACCTCAAGAAAATGGAGCTGCCTTCCAATTTGCCCGGTAAACACTCTGCCCAGCATGGTGTGAAGGCACCTCCCCCAAAGCCCACTCATCCTGGGGAGGGGACGAGATGTGCACTGACAATCGCTCCTGTGTTCAAGGGAGCCAGCTAGCCGATAAATCCCAAAGAGGGGCCAAAGGATCGGGAGAGGACCAACAAGAATCTGACATGGAAAGAAAGTGTAAGGAACGGTTACTCTCTCGTGGAGCGAGTTCTTCGGTCACAAAGGAAGCGGACGGGACAGTCTGATCCTTGGGTGCCCCTCCGCGGGGGGTACCCATTGCGGCAGGGAGATACCACATCTCTACAGAGCGGAGGGACAAGACTAGAAGACCAGATCAGGAGAAAAAAGAAGAGAATATGGTGATGAATGGCAGCTCAAAGGATGAGACATTAAAGAAGAGAGCTAAGGATAAATGTCTAAAGCACAGGCCCCAGATTAGTGACCCAGGCTCAAGCAAGGAAACCACACCACCAGGAGAAGGCACAAAAAGTACCATCGCTGATGAGGAAGAGTTACTGGAATATGAATCGATGCAGGGGTTTTTTTTCTGCATTTTTATTCTCTACTTGGGGTCTGGTGGTAAAGAGAAAAACATACAAAATCACCCCCCGGACCACCACAACAGTGACTTGGATACAACAATTACAGCGAAGGAATGAAGAACAATGTTGAACTCGTATTTACGCGATGCATAAAAACTGTCCCTGCTGAATGTCGCAATCATTAAAATCCGGTAAATGCAACTTACACTAGATAAAGTCTACATATGACCCCACCAGTCCAGATCCCCGACACACCAACCGTCTTCCTCCCAGAACACCCCGCCCGTCCCCCTCCACGACAGCCGCCCGTCCTCCTCTCCAACACCCCACATCCCCTCTACGACACCCATTCCACCTCTCCCCCTCCTGGACACCCACCCATTCCCTACCCTCTGAGACACCCACACCACCATCCGAGACACCCCAACCCTCCCCCTTACCAAGACACCCCCACCTTCCCCAACCAACACCCACCCCTCCCCTCCCTGAGACATCCACGCCTCCCATACCCAAGAAACCATCCCTCCCGAGACACCCCTCTCGAGACATCCCCCGACACTCCACCCCTCCCGACCGACACCACACCATACCTCCCCGACCCGACACCCCACCCCATCCCCATTGCATATGCAATGTACCGTTTCAACGATTACAGCAAGAGGACACTACTACAATTGAATTGAATGGAGCTTTGTATCTTTGAATACTGCCATTCAAAGCAGATTCAAAGGAGGGGGGGAACAGCACTGTTGGTACACTACCTATATGCTGCAAAAATACACGGATCCTGGCCGGCGGAGTGTACGTCTAGTGGGTAGGTAAGCCATGTCTACTCGGAGGTATGCTGCATGGTAACTACCATGAAGAAATTGGCCGTTACTATTAAAGCCACTATTAGCACAGTTTTTTTGAAGGGCGCCCCCAATTTTTCAAAAATTTGGGAGATTTTACACGGGTGGCATGGTAACTGGGGGGGGGGGTCTAGTACATATACCTGTGAATGGTTAAGCTCGAAATGTCTAGGATGTCACAAAGAAGGAATTTTGTACAGAATAATTATTATCGGGGTTCCCCGATAATAATTCAACGGCTGCTTGGAAACGGCTTCCAATGTGAATAGTCGGGGAAAATGTAGTATCAACGCTCATCCATAGTTGTTTAATAGTTCGGAGCAAAGTTCAGTTAGAGGGTTATTTTCTCGAGGTGGCATATTTCATATGGGACGGACATAAACGTAGCATTTCCAGCTCTGCCGTTTAAGTCCAATCGGATCCCAATTCTAATTACAAAATCGCTTATTTTGTGATAAAATACGCAATTTTTTAGCATTTCTCGTTCGCAGGTGTAGTTTCCTAGACAATTACCAACGTAAATGTGCAAAAATATCAAATTTTGAAAATTGGGGGCGCTCTTCAAAAAAGGTGCCAATAGTGCTTTAAACTAATAAGTTGCGTCAAGGACGGTGGTATGTTCACAGTGTGAGATTTGATTGAGATAGGATGCCACACAAATCTCAACCATTGTTCCTAAGCCTCATTCGGTGATGTGGCAAGGGAAATAACTGGCAATCACATTGGGATCTGATGTAATAGAGATGGGCAATATAAAAGCAAGAAATTTGTTCTAGTCAATGGATGTGTAAGATCCTAAGACCGTAAAGATTTATGTTTAAAGACAGTAAGTATAAAAATTTATAATTTCCAAATTGGAAATTAAATTTTGGAAGAAATTTCGAATCCATAAACTTAGTCCAGGGTTGGTTCTAGGTGACCACTTTTTTTTTTAACTTGACACTGACCCAACAAGGCACTTAATTGTAATTGAACATCGTTAAATATTTGCCTTTAATGTTTGAAACCCTTAAACATAGGTCACAAATTGTGGTCAAAATTACTCATTTGAAAAATAGTTGGTAATTGAAAGCATTAATTTACCACTGACTTATAAAATCTTTCACAAATTCTAACATAATGGCATGGTTATCACTGGCACTGTTTCATATTTGACCCTATTTTGACCTTTGACACTGTGACTATAGGTTACAGGGTTGCCATGTCTATGAGACATTCAAGGACAATGACCATCGACAATGATTATCGATCATGTTTGAGTTTGACCTTGACTCTATCGCCATAGTTCACATGGATTAGTCGCCATTTCTTTAAATATTTGACCAAGACCAACACATTGGCAATGCTATTTTTTTCATTTGAACTTATTTAAAATTTGACTGAATTTTGGCTTCAAATGACCACTGTCCACTGGTCCAAAATGTACATCTTATATACACAGGTCATATAGGCCCTAGGCCTGTCAAGTTTGGATGCTGAAATTGTGGTAATTTTCTAGTTATGTGTGGGTAAAAAAATTGACATTTGACCATATGCCCGCACGGTATGAATAAGAATGCCCAAGGCTTCAATTTTTGTTGAAGCAAAATAAGAATCAGAAGAATTGGAAGTTTCATCAAAAGGATCACAATATATCTGCATGCTACATAGGCAAATATAAAAATGTAAATCTGAACAAGCAAGATAACATGTTCTGAAATAGGGTTTCACTGAGCCATTTTGTTTAAAGCAGCACTGGCACATTTTACAAAATATGAAATTTCTTCAATTTGCTCTCAAATGATAGTCTAGGCCATTGGAAGAATAGAGATACATTTTACACATAAAAATAACACGCTCAAAAACAGATAGGGTTGTTAATAAGAGGTTAAAGACATCCAGGTAATTTGTAGGCTAACTTTTAAGCTTTCCATAACTTTAATCAACAAATGTGTATATAACATGAATATCATAGACTCGTACTCATTGATATTGAAACCACAAAGGTCACAGACCGGTCAAACAGGGTGCATGCCATGGGAAACATGCATATGGCGTGGGTTTTCTTGTGTTAAATGCCATTTCTGTCATCTGCTGAATTAATGTCGCCGGCGACATTAATTATGAAATCGTTCAGTGTACCCATAAGGACGCTGATTTGGTCTTAATCATTTCAGGTGAGGGCTAATGTATATAAAAGATTTACAACCATGCAAAAATATCAATTTTGAAAAATCTTGAGGCACACTATTTTTCAAATGTGCCAGTGTCTCTTTAATTAGAGATATTATGCTTCCAGCCTTGCTTCCGATTTCTCCAGCTGATGTGGTGATGACAAAATGGAGAATGATTATTACATTAGACCTTTTTCAGCATTCTACTCCATATTTATCAAAGTTTCTGAATATCACTCCAAGTTGCAAATGCACTTTCCCCATTGCGACAGTGTTTAATGTATATCTCTCCGCACTCTGCACCATATCTGGATTTCTCAACTGGGGAGCGCCCCCTACAAAGAATTGTTTGATTTGTTCCCGGTAGGTACCAGCAGGTCTCCATGTCACACATTCAATGTCATGAGTACCGGGAGATGTGGGTATGTGGACAAATCCGTACCCATAGAGTTCATTGCGACCAAAGTCGTCTTGGTGATAGACTTCAAATTTCATCTTTGGCCATCCTGAATAAGCAAAAGAAAATGATGAAATTTTATTGACATTGGATGTTTCAAGAAAAGTTTTTATTTAAACTTGACATAGTAGCTAACCTTAATTATCTTATACAATCCTCCAAACACAAAAAATCAAGAAAATTAAAAATTGCCTTGTTCCACAATCACTTCAAACATTTACACAAACCCTTAGCAAAAAATTAACATTCTGGTACATCATCACACAGGAGGAACATACTAGTACAATACCCTTTGCTTAAAAAAAAATCTGGGAAATAAACAATTATACGGTCAATCACCATGAAAGATATACATGTTTAGCCCAATCTTAAACAATCCATTGTTACTACAACCCAGGCCATTTTATAAAACCTCAAATTGCACCAAAGTGCCCAAAAAGAGAGTTCAAATTTGCAGTCCAAAGAAAAACCTTTGGGAAAAAATTTCTAAAATTTTCAGCCCAGAACACCTTTGATAAAACTGTCTTTCTTACCAATCATACCCATGTAATAGACTGATTTCTTTTGTTCCAAAATGATCATTGGGTTACCAGGGAGAAAAATGTTGCTACTTTTGCAATATTTTATGAAGGGTTCATTATGCGAGTACTTTGAATCGCTTCTAAAATGTAACTTGGTAAGATACCATGTCAAGGAATATGACCATAGGGCAAAATTTAGCACTTTCAAACACAAATCTCTTCGATAGAGTGCTCTCTGGGTAAGTGAGGTTGGATGAACAGTCTTATTGATATGCAGCGGTGGTGTACTTCAAAATTAAATTCTCCAGTTGAAGCATAATTCAGTTCTTAAGGTCCATTTTGGGAAAATGTTTGCCTCAGAAGCTCAATTTTGGCCAAATTTTAGCTCCCTACCTGAAAAAAGTTGAGGCCCCCCCGGATTAAATTAAATCTCCCAAAGTACCCCAAATACGAGTAAAGCCAAATTGAGTCAGTTTCAAATCTACCTGCCTGACGTGTTCTTTGTTGTGCCACCTGGTGAAGTAAGTTGGCATCAATTGAATGTGCACACTACAATTGTGACTTTCCACTCATTTTGTCCTGCCAGGTCAAATGTTTTTTTTTTGACAATCTGCACCCCATTTAAAAGTGGGTGATCCTATCAGCAACTTTGTGCCCCCCCACTTTACTCCATCGAAATTGAGATTTTGGTATCACAATAAAGTTCAGATTTTTCTCATTACCCCAGTGAAATTTAAGGCAAAAAAATCTTTCCTTTTAATGTTATGAACAAAAATGTCTACGAATGTGGTCAATCACATTATTTAACACAAGCTGTTCTATGGGCCAATTTAGTACTGTCATGAAATTGTGTGTATTTTTGCATAACTGAAGGTCCCATATGCCACAGCCCTCTCAAATTGTGTGGTGCACCATAGCATTGTGTCATGCAACACTTGTCTGATCCTCAGCCATACATGCACAAGTGTGGAATATGAAACTACATGCTTGAGTACAAGAATAAATCATACTTGAATTTGATTCAGACAGAAGTTGCTCAATAATAAATTGTTGATTGAATGTTAGCACCAGTGAACTCTTAGATTTTCATGCTTAACTGACTACAATAGAGTTGTAATTCTAGACTTAGTTCACGCTCCTCCAACTGGTCTACGATAGATTTTACTTTCGCTAGGTGTATCTCAACTCTGTGTCAATATTATCCTGTTCAACAACAAATGATGTCGGTCTCACATTCCCATCTTGCAAGAGGAAGGAGCAAGATCTCTACAACAAATCTGGGGTTCCTTCCTCACATTTTTTGCTTCTATTATGCAAACGGCTAAACCGATTTAACTCAAAATTTGTTATCAGATGCTTTTGGTGATATGCTTCTATGTGAGGGAGAAAACATCATATGAAAAATTGGACCAGGATCGGGTCACCCACCTCGAGTGATTTGGTGCATGCATGCACCAATTACACATCACATTTCCAGGTGCATTGTTCCTCTCAGAGAAATAAATCCACTGAACAAATTTTTATATAACCTAATGTGGAAAACTATTACAGTATCACACTTTGACAATATCACAAGTTTTAAAGACACTATCAGTGATTTATCCGAAAGAGTGAAAATATTTGAAATTAGCAGGAATGGTTCCAAAGTGAAGAATAAGTCTCTAGAATTCTCATAAGTTACCTTTTCCAACTGAAGAATTAACGGAAAAGGAAGCAAATGGCAGTGTTAAAAGATACAAATTTCCATTCAATTACGTGTTGCAGTATAAGTGTCCGAACGGACAGTAATGACTAGAATTTGCAGGTCCTATCATTTGCAGGGTGTGTTAGGATACCTATACTTGTTACAAACATTCAAAAATCTGATTTTTGATGATTTTTTTGATTTTCTGATTTATCAAATCACTGATAGTGCCTTTAAGTTATTATAGTCAACCACTGCTACACATTACATACCTTGAAGGCCCTTTGTAGCAAAGTGAATGTCAATTGGATGGCTCCACACAGCAAAGGCATCATTCTGTGGGTTGTCCACTTGTGTCTGGCCTTCCCTGATTCCTGCAATAACCTTCCATGCTCCTCCTGTAACAAAAACATAATTTGATAATATTTGCCTGTCAAAAACGAACAGCTTTTATGCAAGATACAACATTTTACATAAGAACCATTCATTCCACAACACTAGGATGTATAAAAGTTCTTATGGACATACTAATTTATATACTAAACCAAAATACATGACAAATGCAGCAATTTTTGGGACAGTTTTTTCCATTTTACAAGTTATCCCATTTATTTTCTGCCACTTCTCAAGATTTTCTGGGAGCTGCACTCTCAAGTTTGGATCCTTTTCTAAGCCCTGGAGGGTCAGAGGTCATCCAGGCGTAACACCTAAATGAACACCAACTTAAGATCATCATTCAAAATTTCATCCAATTACTAAGCTTATGATAATTACTCACTGATCTTACATTACGACTTTGAATATATCCCTGAATGTGTGTACTGACATCCTTGGGAATTGAGGTCAAATCCTTTGAAAAAAGAGCAGATTAACATATTTAACAAAATCTAAATTTATATAATGTGAGTTTATATAGGTCTTCTAGGAGGTCAAGTCTGAAATCACTAAGGCTATAATATTTTCAAAATGCCATTTCCTAAACTTTTTTTAAAGGCCGTCCCAATAACAGCATTTTAAAAATATTACCAATAATCTCAAATTTACCATAAGGTGAGTTTATATAGGTCTTCAAGAGGTCAAATTGAAAATAGCCAGCTATTAAAAATGCCATTTCATAATTATACACCTTGTTAAAGGTGAATATTCTGATATCTTGAGAAACCCTCATACCCGGACTAGACCTAGGAAAAGAATTTAGTATTCTGCAACAGGCTACGAATTCGGCAACGTTAAACGGAATAAAAACGCCATGTTAAGGGTGCGAATTTTACCCATAACAAGGCTCTAACCACCAAACGCACACAAGGTAATATTGGTGGTATATTGTGGTATATGATAGTTACAGAACATGCAAGATTGTTGTGGTAGTTTGTGGTATGTGATCTATAATTGACATCTTAAGTGTGGTACTTCACGTACATCCCGCACCCATGTAAGCTATAACACAAGGTTCCCATGGGCTCCGCAAGTTCTCTTGGCAGCCCTGTAAATCGTGGCCTATGGATGCGCTTTTTGTGTATTATGTGGGTATATGTAGTATATGATGAGTTACTCCCAATTTGGTATAGTTATGAGTTATCTAACTACTAAGCTAAACCACAATATACCACAATGAAATGTTGTGTAGTTTGTGGTCTATGGAGTGCCAGTATGATGAAAGTTGTGGTATATTGTGATCTGTAGTACTCCTCACAAATATAACAGCCTAGCCGAGTTAGGCGTTAAGTGGTGCAGAATACTAAATTCATCCCTAGACGTAAATTGGAACATGCACCTTTTAGTGAATGGGAATTTGTGAAAATGAGGCGACACTAGTTGCAGAAAGTTCAATCTGCCAAAAATACATGAAAATTATACGAACAAATAAATGAAAACCTGACCGTAGGTTACCCCACTTGCAGAATAGATGGTGACATGGGAGCCACTTGCTCCTGTTATTTGTCCGTTACCTACAACTATGCCATGCGTGTGCTCGCACACGACTTTCAAGTCAAATGTTTTCTGTTGTAAGCTGGAAGTACATACATTTTCATAACGCATTCTTATTTCAGAGGGCATGGTTTATCATGTTAACAAGAAAATTTGATTGGATTGGTCAAAGCTCCGCCCATCCACTACTAATAGATGGATAGTGCATTCAGCAAGGTGTAGGTCGAATATATGACCCATGCAAAAGGACGTATAACCGTCGTGCGGTCGTGTTGTTACGCAAATGCAATTTATGCCGCGTGAATCACCGCGCATGACTTTGGTTCCTTGCGAGCGAACACATTGGTTTCAAGGGGGTGCTCTCTTCAAATCCCCAGCCTATGTAAGATATTTGTGAAAAATAAATTATGTGATAAAGCAAAAATACACAATTATAAATAAGATGATAAAGGATGAGACTTTTTTTTGGCCGTCTTAGATGGTGTCAAAATGGATGTGCATCCAATTTTGAGGGTGTGTGTAGAAGATAGTGTCACTTTGACTTACTATTATGTATTGAGTACCGCCCAAAGCTAGATTATTGAGAGAGTTAATCCCGCTCACCCTATTGTTTATACTCTGAACATGAGTAAAGTGGCCCTACAATGTCTAAATAAATATGTGATTAGCATCAAATAAATCCGTTGAATCCTTTGCAATCCTTTATCGCCGGTAATTCTACATTGGTCACAGAAGGTGAGGATCATGAACAACACATGCGATAAACTTGAAGCTCATTTCTACCCAAAAAGTTACTGTAATAACTGATAACACACGTAAGCGTACGTAAAAGCCCAAAACATCGTACCAAAAGGTATCAGTGATTATGTATTACAACAATATTTTATTTTTTATACTCAGTAAGTACAAGTCTTTAGTACATCAGTAGCTATGATGGATTTTAGAAGGCCATCACCGCTAGTTTTGAAGGCAATGTCGCCGAAAATTGGCGTAGATTTGAACAAGGACTTTGAAATTTCTTCAAGCCCCAGCCTGCTTGCCAGGCGATCAGAACATGCATAAAAGTGGTTAACAAACATCGCTGGTCCAGAAGCCATTGAGAAAGTAGAAGTGTGAGATACAAAGCCACGCAGTCTAGGAGAAGATGAGTCAAGTACGACCCCCCACTGCTAGACAATCTACAGTTTTTTAATAATTTTGACACACGCAGCATGACT
Source organism: Ophioderma brevispina (assembly GCA_023653785.1). NCBI lineage: Eukaryota > Metazoa > Echinodermata > Ophiuroidea > Amphilepidida > Ophiodermatidae > Ophioderma > Ophioderma brevispina. The sequence goes on from JAMKCH010017439.1 coordinate 27,184, forward strand.
GAAGCCAGAATTCCGAGAAATTTGTGCTCCACAAACGCAATGTCATAATTGAGAGACATAAACTTTAATTCAAGGTATCAGAAACCGGGGGAACCATTCCAGAGTTTCGCTGCTGAACTGAAAACATTGGCTCCCAAAACTGTGAAAGGACATCGCCGGAAAGGAGAGAAGGAGGACCCCTACAATCATTAATAGTTATATTTCATATCAATTTGAGTGTGTTTGACAACTATTTATCAGTACGCAAGGTGTTTTTTACCCAAAAATAACTGTATCAAGAAAAAATGAGAAAAGCTGAGAAACTTCGCCGAACGCATGCTCTTGCGAAAAAGCAAGCTTGGAGGCATGCCTCCATTTCAATGACAAGTGAGTACTATATGAGAAACAGGAATATGTTTGCATAGCTGACCCTTTGGTAATAGGGCTTGTAGGGTTGAGCGCCTAATAGATAGACCTTTTGTCCTTTCATAAGCTACATGAGGCTACAGAGGAAGCCCTTTATCCAAAACCTATAGCATTATGCTGCAAAAGATTGGGTATATAACCGTATTACACCTAAGCAGACTCGCTAATACAAACAATGCCCACCTAGGCGCGCTTATTAATCCATGACACAAGTTAACTACACTATGAGCTATAAAGTACAATTCTCATGGCGCATTCAATAGCTTTCATTCACCCCATTGTATTGAGCAAAAACATCCCCTGCTATCCTTGTATGATTTATGATACCCAGAACCGTGTGCATGGTCAGCTGTTGGTAACATGTGCTCCTCCAAGGCTTACTGGACCACAGAGGCCCCTTGGTAGATCACGCATGCCTTACCATATAGTGCACTTGATAGGTTTGTATGTAAAAAGTTCGCTGGTGTTTTTGGCAATTCATTTGTGTTCCGGCCCCCTAGAAAAAAAACATGCAAAAATGAGGTCTTATCCACCCCAAGAACCAGAACGACACTCACATATATGTTGCTAATAATATAGCGCACATTATTGCAACGCGCATTGTGGTTCTTGGGTGGAGGCTTCAAAATATGGAGAATGTCAATTGTCCATTGAAGCCTGTATTATAAATGTACATAAAACCGACTTTTGGGGAATTTTGTAAAGTGGGATTTTGAAAACCGCAAAAGGTCAACTTTGAGCAGGCTCGCTTATTATGCAAAAAGTTCAAGTTCACTCCGTTCTCATGAAATCTATAGAGGGCGTCATTCTATTCTTATCCGGTGATGTCCTTTCAGAATATTACTCCTGATGAACTGATTCGAGATAGGTCGGCTGTGGTGTTAATATGACTACCTAAGAAAATCAATGTGAAAGAAAGTGATCTTACATTGATAAAGCACTACAGAGGGGTCAAGTCAATGAACAGAGTGGAACACATGCCAACATTAAAAGCAGCAGGCAGCAACAGCTGACAAGTCCGGATGCAACCCATTCATGCAATCAACAAACAAAGGCCCCCAGGAAAGCAAGTGGTAGCCAGGGATAGTAGGAAACCAAAGTAACTCAAGTGCCAACTCCAAAGCAAATAAAATATTTAAGAAATTCTTTAATGTTTTTTCAGTAACAGTTTGCCTTATTGTAACCAAACTTGGCATTTTTGTCAGAAGCCTAATCACTTCAAAGAAATGTGCCGTAGTCGAAAAGGCAACAAAGCACAAGCCTACAAAAAAGCGTACAACAGCCCTACATGAAATAGATGTATATCTCAGACGAGGAGGGAAACGGAAGAAACATCAGTGAATGCATAGACGTACGGGTCCTCCGTTGGACAAGATGCTCATGTACATCACTTGAAAATTCAACGGTCACTCGTCAAGTCAAGGTCGGACTCTGGTGCCGAAGTGTAACGTCATGGCCTATGTCAGTCCTCTTTTTTTTTTTTTTAAGACACAAACTGTAAAGAACACTAGACTAAACTCGTTTAAAACCTACTTACAAGCATACGTGGATCAACAATCACAACTAGTGTATCGCTACGCTTAACTGCATCAGTGACGGAGAAAGTTACGATGGTGTGTTGCACATTTAAAGTTGTCACAGCACCGAATGCAGTAAATTTTGTTGTAGAGATTCGCTGAGGACTGGGTTTAATCGCTGTCAACAAGAACGCCATTCATGTTGTGATACGCCCTCTGAATTGAGACATACGCTGACCATTTGATGGTAAGCTAGGATGCATTCCCGTCAATACAGGATGAAGACTAGATCTAGTGTTCCACCCCAGTTAAGAAGACACCACGTAACGTTCCAAAAACCCATGGAAGATTAAAGTGATGAAAGAACTTCAGAGGACATGACAGACTGCAAAGTTATCGCCCCAATGGAAGAACCTACAGAATGGGTATCTCATATGGTCGCAACAAGAAAAAAAGGAAATGCTGATATCAGATTGTGCATGTCCGAAAGATCTGAACATGGCGTTGAAGAGACCACAATATCCTATGGATACTGTGGAAGAGACCACCAGAACCTTGCTAATGCTACCGTGTTCACCGTGCTTGATGCATAATACTTCCTTTTGGCAAGTACCTCTTGATGAACAGTCGTCAAAGTTGACAACCTTCCATACACCATTGGGAAGATATAGATTCTTGAGGATTGCCGTAAGGAATCAATAGTGGTTCGACGTTTTCCAACGAACAATGGAAACAATATTTGCAGGGGATACCCTTGTGAAATCATCGTAGATGATTACTGATCGTGGGCAAATACTTAGATGAACATGCGCTAACCTGCCCAAGAAAGTACTGAAACGTGCCGAGAAGTTGGTTTGAAGCTGAACAAAAACCAAATGTAAATCAGCAAAACCAAGTATCGTATGTTGGTCACCTGCATAACTGACAAAGGAATCAAACCAAAACCAGAGCGAGTTTAAGCCATTCAAGAAATACCAGTACCCGAAGGAAGCGCAGATCTGCAACGCTTCCTTGGTATGGTGAATATGTGTCGAAGGTTCATTGACAAACTTCAACGGAGATATCAGCACGTTAAGACACCTGCTTCAACAAAGAGTACCTTTCCCCTGGCCAGCAGGAGATCACGAAAGCCTTTGATGAAACCGACCTTAAAGCAAAAGATCATCAGCCCACCAGTGCTTGCATTTTATGATGGAAGCAAAGCCGCTGAAATTAAACCTGTGATGATAGCCGATGGTCTAGGGTGTTCGTGCATCCAAGACTGGAGTCCAATAGCCTGTGCCGTCGTGTACTATGACGAGGACTCAAAGGAACTGATCAAATAGAAAGGGCTTCTCGCTATTACATTTGCATGTCGCAAAATTTCACCAAGTACCATCTATGGAAACGCATAAAACAAATGAAACAAGAATCATCCCAGCCGTTAGTTACCATCATGAAAGAAGCCGCTCTGCAAGCGCTCCAGCCGCTTCAGAAAATGATGCTCCAACTGCAAACATATATGACTTTGAGTTACACTATAAGAGAGGTGCAGAATTGTACTTGGCTGACACTTTGTCAAGAGCACCTAGTACCAGTATTGAGAAATCAAAACTTGCGTATGAGTCATGGAAGTTTCAGTCACCGATTCACAGACAACAGGAAGGAAAACAGTTGAACAAAAGAAAAACTCCAAAAGATCCTGTAATGCAGAAGCTCAGTGGACACCGTGCACCGCGGATGGCCACGACCGTCATCGTGTCCACCTGAATTAAGCAGTTTTTTCCCACTTTCGCGATGAAATCCTAGCAGATGATGGAATCCTCATGAAAGCAGAGAAAGTGATAGTTCCAAAATCGATCCATCAAGAATACTGCTCAGATACCTATCACAAAGGACACATGGGTGTAGAGGCAACGCAACCCTGTCGAGCACGCAGTCTTGTCTACTGGCCAACATGAACAATTGACCTGGAAAGACACGTCATTGAGTGCACAGTATGCAACGCACTCAAGAACCATTTGCAGACAAGAACCCGTGACTACTTCACAAGATCAGCTTACCTTGGTCAATAGTGGGCAACCGCCCTTTTGTTTTGGAGTGGGCACAGCAAGATTGATGTCGTGAGTATGTCGATTCATTAAGGGATGGTATGAAATTCACTCCGCAAGATATGAAATCAGAGACTGTAATAACAAAACTCAAAAGAAGCTTCGCTTCACATGGAAGTCCACAGGTGTTGATCAGTGAAATGGCGACAGTTTTCATCAGCCCAATTACAACAAATTTGCCGCAGCGTGAATTCTCCACCATGCACCCAGTAGTCGGAATTTCCCCAGTCAAACGGTTTGGCAGAGAATGCGGGTAAAGCAGGCAAAATTACTGCTTAGAACGAACCCACAAAGAGAAAGACGGATCTTACCTCAATCTGCTCAAGATCAGAAACACGCCGAGAGATCAGTGTTAGGCTCACGGCCCACAGAGGACTCCTCTCCAAGCAACTGAGGATACCCACTATCACTAATGAGAAAACTATTAAAACCAAGAGTCATCCATCCAAAGACCGTCAAACACCAACTTGCTAAAAAAGTTACCCAAAAAAAATATTCAGATCTATCATGAACATTTGCCTCTTTTGACAAAAAGGACAGTGACTCAAAGACTGGATATGGACACTTTAAGTCAAAGAATCTTACAAAAAAAAAAAAAAATTATTGTGCGCGAAAATCAAAATTTAGAGTTATTTGTCATCTCAGAAAGTAACTTGAGAATTGACATTCACTTCATTGACACGGGCAGGATTTGCAGCATACATCCCCATTTCAGGGCTGTTTATTTTCTTCAGGACAGTATCATTTCAAAAAAAATCCTTGGTGATTTATCGTAAGAGGGGGATGGTCGAATAAGTGTCACTTTGATATATATTAATTATGAGGTACCACCGCCCAAGCCTAGATTTATGAGATAGTTTAAGTCCGCTCAACCCTTATTGTTTATACTCTGAACATGAGTCAATATGGCCGCCTACATGTCTAAAATAAAATGTGATTTAGCATAAAACAACTAAATCCTTTGAATCCTTTGCAATCCTTTATCGCCGGTAATTATACCAGTGTTTGGGGTGGTACATTTGTGACCCCCACACTTTTCTGCTCCCAGTTGGAATTCAGCAGCCTTGACGGAATAAGTACAGTATCCCTGCACTTTATTCGTTTCCCAAAATAAAGGATGCTGAATTCAACTGGGAAGCAGACAAAGTGGGAGTCACAAAAAGGGTTACCAACCCGGTGTTTTGATTTTGTTGTAAATACTGTAAACTTCAAATAACATAAATAAAAAAAGAATTAATATCAATGCCAAGTGACCATTAACACCCCAGTCAAATCCAAAAATCAATGCGCCACAGCACAAGGGACCACTTTTGACCCCCAACTAAAGCTCGCGAAGAAACAACGTAACTCAAACATACTAAAAGCCGAAGCTTACCGGGGGCTCTGCCCCTTGGACCTCTGCCAGGGCAGGTATTGCATCTGTTCAAGATAATGAGATAACTGAGGCTCTAAGGCACTCAAAGTGACAGGAGGAGATTTTTTTTGAGGATACAAATTTATTTCAAATTGCACTTGAGCGGATGTAGACCCAAGGGTTTATGGACAAACAAAGCATGAAAGAAACCGCAAACTCTTGTTTTGAACTTGCCTGACTATCGTAATGTCCCAAGAACACCGTGATTTGAGTTTCTGTATGCATCGGAAGGAAAGTACTAAATCATCTTAAGACGCGTATTCGGCTTATTCACTTAAGGTGTGGTCTAATACAGTGGAAAAGCATTCCAAATATGACAAAAAACCGGGTTTGAAAAAAAAATGGGGGGCGCTCTTTCTGGAAATCCCTCAAGTTCCCTCCTTAAACATACTAAAAACCCGAGAGCTTCCAGGGTCTCTGCCCACTGGACCTGATAAGGGGCGTATAGTTCATCGGTCTTCACGATAGAGACCAATAATTGGGACTTCACCATGACGTTTTCTTTAAAAGTAGGCTTTTAACAGTGATATGTGAAAGGTCCCAAAAAACTGACAGTTACAAGCTATGGACATTGTGTAGCCTTCAAATTTTGACCACTGACAGCATTTCACCCCAATTCATATAGAATCTTACCCGATTCCAATTCAATAAATATAAGCCTCACCGGTGCTTTCGCTAAACCTATTCTACCATTAGCACCAGTAATAAATCAATTGAAAGCATATGAGTTAAAATAGCGGTAATAAGCGATGGCTGATGGTTGGTGCGCAGAAATACGCCCAGTATAACAGATTAAAAATTCACGGTTGTTTTCAGCCCGGTGATGAATCATATGCATATGTTGTGTATTTATCCCTTCATTGTCGCTTCTCGGGATATGGAATATGCAGTAATTCAGAATTGGACTGGAGGTAAAGGAGGACAGCCAAGTAACATCACACAGCTTACATAATTAATTGAAGGCATTGCCAAATGTTACAATCTGGATTTTGGCATAAAATTATGCCAAGTCGCCGAACGTTGACTCCCTAGGCTTGTTGGAGTGGTGGCCAGTACTCAATTCAGAGAATAGGAATAACTGCCTAGGCTTCACCATGGCCCTAGCCTAGACTATAGTCGCCGCCACAATTCCTTTTCTGAAATCGAAGTGGATACTTCGCATTATCGGATAATGCTAATTAGAACGCAGCTCGTCCACTATTCGCATTACGGATGTGATATGCACTTGCTCGCGGACTTAGTGTTTATACGGTATTCGGCCATAAAATCAATCGGCTTTCTTAAATAAATCATCCGCACAAATAGGATGTAGTAATTTCAATATATTTAATCTGATTTTCCAATAATGTATACGTCTGCGAATTAGTCGGGTTGAAACGTTATCGCGTTCGATAATGACGAATTAGGGCTTGCAGCTTATTCGCATTGTAATGCGGATTAGATGCAACTTGTTCACTATTCCACATATCGGACACTCTCAATTCTCCGAATGCAGGTTCGTACTCTTGTGACTTTTTCGTGCCTCGGTATTTACCCCGGGGGTATTTATTGGTCCACCACTCAAATTAAGGATTCGCCTATCATTTGATGCACCATCTACATTGTAATGGCCAAAAAAAAAAATCTAGATTTTTTATTCTCTAGAGAAATCGGCTAGAAGGGTGCTAACTTTTTGCCCCTATTCTGCCATCTTCCACCCTCTTCAAACCAAATTCATAATTCAATCATGACTGGCATAGCGGAATGAAGTTTTTTTGTGAGTAACTAGAAGAGACTTCGCGCCTAATCATAGAACCCTTACCTTACCCCCTAACCCTATAGGACTTAGGTGCGTGGCCTATTAATTACAAAGTCTGCCGTTTATCTTTTAACCTATCAAATTACCTTCTGGGCTGGCTTTCTCTCACCCACATAAATTGCAGGGAGTTATTATAATTATTAATACTATATATACGCCATGATTGTACGGGTGTGATACTGAGGGAGACCAACTTTGTTCTTCACATATACAGTGTCAACATAAAACCTGTGTTATTTTTCTTACTAAAAAAATAAATACGACCTTCCATATCATTAAAGCGGGTGCTTTGTTCGATTTAATGTCTATTGTGTTTTGAGATAAGAGGCCTGGCACTGGAAAAAACCCCCCATTAAAATACTGTGCGAAACAAACTTGGTTTTGATGGTAGAAGCAATAATGCGCATTGGAAAGACTATTCACCTGCTATAATATCGATGGTGGCATTAATTCGGTCGGGGTGCGGTTATTTGTTTATATTTTCGGAATGAAATGGATATTTGAGGCTCAAATTTCAGGACTAGATGAGAAAATACGTCCTTTCATCTGAGTCAAAATCGATAGTCTACTCCTTTCCGGTAAATCAGGGGGTGGGTCCCAAAAGACGATCGTAACACACACCTTTAATGAGGCCCTTAATTATAATTTTTAATTTCTTCACCCGCTAGTATTACGAAACATCCACCGCTGTTGACTCTGCAACACGGGCGTGCGGCACTTAGACAATTTAGATTTAAGTGTTAGAAATAAAAGAACTGGCGGGCGTAGCTGCGTGTTATATAAGCAAAAACCCTGATGGGGCGAAATTCATATAAGGCCGACTGTGGAAAAATAATGGTCGGGCCCATGTGATATGGAAAATCATACTCCCATACCAACATCCGTATAGCCTACCCCTACTAACTGATCAAGGTTGAGTAAAAGACCACAGCATAAACTCTAACTTGCAGAGATGATCACCCATCGCCTATGTCCAATAAACCATTCAGTCCCACATTCAGTGTAGCTAATTCAGAATATCCCATTTTAAAAACGCAACGCCCACTTACACTAAACGTATTGGTATATTACCATTGCTATATTATCCTCTGTTAGCTATTGCAGCAGGCTCTAGATTTTAACAAACTAATTGTTCTAAGGTAATTCACGTAAAACGATGCCATTGCACCTGCGGCCCGCTCGAGCTCGCATGCTGCCCTCGAGATACTTTCCAGACAAATATGAAGTGCATAAACATAGGCTTAGCAAGCCTATGTTTAGGCTGGGGCGCGGGGGGGGGGCCACCCCATGATTTCTGGTGGGGGGGGGGGCCTAAATTACTCTTGAGCTCCCCCCCCCTCGTGGTGGGGGTTTTCTAGTATTTTGGTCGGGTACCCATGCTCGTTCCAAAAAAAGAGGACTAGCTGCAAATGCCGGAACTAGCTACCGGCTAGGGTAATCAAATTCACACTAATCAAGTTCTAGTCCCCCCCCCCCCCCCCCCCCCCGCCTAGTGGTATCAGTTGTGATTGTGAACTGGTTAAAAGATACAAATAGGAAAATTACCTAAACATATCAGGCAAAACAAACCCCAAATGTGTATTTTTCTTGTATATCGGCTTTTTTTAAAGGTAATAATCTTTTTCTTCACAGTATTGATAACAATTCCGCAAGGGGTATAATTTCAACTGCAAATTGGTCCCTTAGGTATATTTTCACTGAAAACCGCAAAAAAACCGTCCCTGTTTATAGGGTATATTTTCACTGAAAATTGGCCCGTTACGGGTCACCTTCAGCCTACCCCTGGAACGACATGGTACCCAACAAACCCCTGAGGAACCCCCCTGGCCTTGAGCCCCGCATAAGCCTTAACACTTTTTAACAAATACACAAATTCCCACGCTTCCCCCTCCCCCAGACTTTTTTTCTGGGGACAACGGGGAAAGTTATTTTTTTTGTGCGGAAACTTACAAGTTCAGAATTTTAAACAAATTTTGGCCCAAATCGCTGATATTTTGCCCACATTTGGTGATTTTTTTGCCAAAAAAAAAAAAAACCGTCTATTTCTTCTAGCCGGGGGAACTGGGGGGGGGGTGGGCAAGAAAAAAATTGGGGAAATCTCCGTTCCCCTTCCTCCCGACCGGCACCTTCCAAGTGGCCACCAATCTGAAATCTTCCTAAAGCAATTTGATAAATTAGCTCAATAATTTCATTGATCTCTCGCACATATACTTATACCCACAAAATGCCACCCCCCCACACACACCACAACACAAAACACACAAACATCCCGATCCCGCCACCAAGCACAGCACACCCAACTCACGGTCAAATGTGCAGATCACCCCGCCCGCATTCGTCCCGCATTACACTCACTCAATAGCTGCAATAGAACCCGGCCATAGAATCACAGGGCTTGTAATGACCCGATCCAAGTCGCATTACCATATGGAATTACCCGCAAACCGTTCTAATTCGCATTACGATAAATAGAATAGCTTCTAATTAGCATTACGATAATGCGAATAAGCTAATAACTAATCTAAAAAATCGCATGATTGTAACGCAAATTAGCTGGAAACCCTATCTAATTCGCATTATCGTAGTAACGAATTAAGCTGTCACCCATTCCAATTCACATTACGATAATGGCGAATAACTGGCACACCCGTTCTAATTCACATTACTATAATGCCGAATTACTGTGGCAACCCATACTAAGTCGCAGTACGAAAGGCCAATAGACTCTTCTTCTGAAATGGTGTCAACCTCCTTACGCAGGATTGCTGCGTGTAACACGCAGACTATGCATTTTCCTTTACTCGTTTGCATGGTTGTGTGGCGGAATGCTGGCGTAGTGTAGACTCAGAGAAAAGGAAATGTGACAGAAGTAAGCGTATATATTATTAGGAAGAGTCATTGTCCCTTTACCCGTAATGCGAATTAGTGGTGGGTTTGCCAAGTAATTCGCTTATCGTAATTTGAAAATTAGAAAGTGTTTCCAGCTTATTCGCATTATCGTAATTGAATTTGAACGGGTTGCCAGCTTATTCGTACAACGATAATGCGAATTAGATAGGATTGCCAGCTTATTCGTGTTACAATCATGCGATTTAGATCTAGTTGCTAGCTTATTCGCATTATCGTAATCAATTCCCGCTATTCGTATTATCTTAATGCGAATTAGATCGGTTTGCGGGTAATTCCCATTATGGTAATACGACTTGGATCGGTCCTACAATCCCTGTTGAAATCTATGTGCAGCTATTGATTGAGTTCGCCGAATGTGGGGTGATCTGCACTTTTGAGCGGAGTGTGTGTGTCTGTGCTTGTGCGCGGGATGCTTTTGTGTGTTTTGTGTAATGTTTGTGGGGGGGTTGCATTTTGTGGGTATAATTCTATGTGCGAGATTCAATGAAATTTTATTGAGCTATTTTATCACATTGGCTTAGGAGATTTTCAGGATTGGTGGGCCCACTTGGAGGTGCCGAGTGGGGAGGAAAGGGGAATTTCCCCAATTTTTTTTCTCTCCCCCCCCCTCCCGGCTAGAAGAAAATGACGGATTTTTTGTGGCAAAAAAATCGAGTTTGGGTGGGCCAAAATTGTTAAAAGTTAACTCTGTAAGTTGTTCGCCACCAAAAAAATACCTTTTCCCCGCTGGGGGAGGGCAAGCCTTGGATTTTGATGTATTTGGTAAAATGTTAAGATTATATCGCGGTGCTCAAGGGTTTTTAGGCCCCCCCCAAAATCATGGGTGCCCCCAAGCCCCCCCCCCCCCCTATTTTGTATAGGAGCAAATAGTAAATTAAGCCTATGTTTATTCACTTCTCATGTTTCTGGAAAGTATCTCGAGGGCCGCCTGCGAGCACGAGCGGGCCGCGCAGGTTGGATAGGCTATCCGTTTTACGTGATTTACCGTAGAACAATTGGGTGTTTGTTAAACTTAATCCCTTGCCAAAAGATAAAGAGGAAAATAAAAATAGCAATGGTAATCCATACGTTTTTTATTTGGTAAGTGGGCGTTGCGTTTAAAACTGTATATCTGTATAAACTATCAATGATGTGGGACGGGTTTCTTGGACCTAGGCCGAGGGTGATCATCTCTGCAGTTTAGAGTTTAGCTGATTTGGTTCTTTTAACTCAACCTTGATCGTTAGTATGCATTGGGCGTTAACATGTGTGGCGCGCCATGGGGGGTGGGGGAAATTTGCCCCTCCTAATTTTGTTCTTGCCCCCCCACCCAGTTTTTGCCCCCCCCTGGCCTAAAGAAAAAATGAAGGATTTTGGCAAAATTCGCTGCTTTTGGGGCCAAAATCACCAAATTTGGGGGGAAAAACAATCTGCAATTTTGGGGCCAAAATTGTTACAAATCTCCAAATATTTGATACTTTGGCCCCCCCAGAAGTTCATTTTGCCCCCTGACCCCAAAAATTTCACACTTTTGCCCCCTGTTTGCCCCCCCCCCCCATAACGAGGTCTGGGCGCCGCCAACTGTAACAGACGGGGGCAGGTTGCCCCACCCCCCTGACGACTTTGGTCGGGAAAAATTTTTGCAAATCATACTAATCGGCCGTTTTCAGACCTGACCGGGAAAAAAATGGCCTTTTGCAAACCCCTAAGAGGGAAATTTCCAGACTGGAAATTTGCCCCCTCCGAGCGGGAAGGCCCCGTTACCCACTGTTAGGATGGTACCGGATGATTGTGGTATTGAGTATGATTTTCCATAATCACATGGGCTTCGACAATATTTTTCCCCAAGATCTGACCTATAATTTCCGCCCACTTCATGGTTTTGTCTTTATATAACACGCAGCTACGCCCCCTGTTTTTCTTTATATTGGTATTGTAACAATACAATTGTTCTCAGGGCCCCCCGCCCTGTGTTAGCAGAGTCAACAGCGGTATGGATTTTCGTAATACTGACAACTAAGCGCGATGAATAAATATTCATTAAAAAAAAGGCCTCCTTAAAGGGTGGTGTTCCGATCGTCTTTGGACCACCCCTGATTTACCCGAAGAGTAGGGCCTATCGATTTTGGACTCATCGTCGTCCTGAATTTGAGCCTCAATATCCATTCATTCCGAAGATATAAACAAAACCGCCGAATTAATGCCACATCAATATTAGCACAGTGTTGAACAGGGCTTTCCATGCGAATTATTGCTTCCTACCATCAAAACTGCAAGTTTTGTTTCCCAGAGTATTTTAATGGGGTGTTTGTCCAAGTGCCCGGCTCTTATATCAAGATAGAACACAATAGACATATATTAATCGCAACAATCACCCGCTTCTATATGGAAGGTCTTTTTTTAGTAAGAGAAATAACACCGGTATTATGTTTCAAAACTGTTATTATGAAGAAAAAAAAGTGGTCTCCCTCAGCTATCACACCCGTACAAATCATGGAGGTATTTAATAGTAATTGTGACGAGAGCCCTTCCTCATCATTTTTTTCATTTCTTTTCAAGCTCGAGTATATTGGTAATGCTAACATTGATGTAATATAAAATCCAGTGCGTGTGGTTTTTATGTGCTATTCATTTATATTTTAAATCATACCAGTAAAAATATAATAAACCCTTGTTTAAAATCACATTATAAGTCAAAGATACCCCCCTTCCTATGTTTTATATTGCTGGCGATCGCCGATTATTCCCGATTTTTATGGGATTTCTAATATCTTGCGATATTAGTTTTATTAGTTCCTAAAAAGCGCTCCATGACCGACCGCGAGGGTCCACGGGGTCCGACTTAAAGGAGGATTTTCAAGTTTTTCGTGTAGCACCATTTAAAATTTCCCCCCCGGGCCTAGTTGTTAAGGACCCCTGTTTGTCAAGCGTTACCTTTGCCCGGAATTATCGCGGGACAAGTCCAAATGAGGGCGTACGTCCTATAAAATTAGCGTGTTTTATGCATTTTTGGAGTCCAGCTTTCCTGATAAAATGTAGGATTTTTAGTCTATTTTCATTACTTGGTATTTAAATAAATCAATATGATCAAAAAAGTGTTGTCAACCTCCTTCAAGACTCCCCATGAAACTGACTAAGACTTAGGACTAAAACAACGCTGCAATAGACCGTTAGGATTTTGCTAACGGACATAGACTAGCTTTTAAAGGGTGGGAAGAACTCAATGCACACCACGCCAAAAATGTTCTTGTCATATATTGATTTGAAATATGCCGTCATATCAGATGAGATACATTGAAATTGAAAGATACTAGCTGGACATCTTAAACCTTTGTTTGTCCTGTCTTATTTCTTCCGTACAACCTTGTTAAAAAATACATTGGATAAAATTGTTAATGTACTCAGGTTCTTTCTCAAATTAGTTCGAGCGTAAAACTTTGAAGGTTAGACCTACAATTATAAATTAGGTTTTTATCTATAAGAAACTCCTCGAATATTGTTGAGACTAAACGGTCGAGGCCTACATTATTGTCACGCCGTTCATTTGTTGAGAAACTATCACCAAATATTTCTTGGCGCTTCTGTTTACAAATAATTTTAGGAAGTAAAAAAAATATAGTCTTTTACTCATTTCAGGCGTTTTCAGTTAGCACCCCCTTCGCGGTTTTGTTTACAAAGTAAAATCTTATAATAAACTCCATGCAATTTCATGGGGTGGGAGAAAGCCAGCCAGAAGATAATTTGATAGGTCAAAAGATAAACGGCATAACTTATAATTAATATGCCACGCACCCAAGTCCTATAGGTTAGGGGGTAAGGTAAGGTGTTATGATTAGGGCGAATCTCTTCTAAAGTTATTCCCAAATAAACTTCATTTCCGCTATGCCAGTCAGGATTGGAATTACGCATTTGGTTTTTGAGAGAAATGGAGCCATATGGCAAAACGTTGGCACCCTATAGCAGATTTTATAGAGATAAAAAAATAGATGTTTTTTTTGTTTTGGCCATCTAGATGTTGTCAAATGGATAGGCATCCTAATATTTTGAGTGATGTCCATCCCCCACCGTAACTACCGCGCCACGTGCAAACGAAAAGTCACGAGAGTACGAGCCTGCATTCGGGGATTTGCGAGTGTCCGATATGTGGAATAGTGAACAAGTTGATCTAATAATTCGCATTACCATAATGCAATGAGCTGGAGCCCAGCCTAATTCGGATTATCGTAACAGAATAACGGGTCCTCACCAACCCGATCTAATTCGCATGCGTAGCATCATTGGAAAATCTATAAATATATTGAAATAATAACCATCCTATTTGTGCGGAATGATTTATTTAAAAGCCGAGTGATTTTGGCCGACTACCGTTATAAAATCGAAGTCAGCGAGCAAGTGCACATATCACATCCGTAATGGGAATAGTGGACGAGCTGCGTCTAATTAGCAATTACGATAATGCGAATATCCACGTCGATATTAATGATTAGGGCCTATAGTACTAGCCCAGACAGGCCTAACAATAAATTAATATTAAAAACATACCCCCTTAACATACCAGCGGGTTTTTTTCCTCTAAGTTCAGTGATTGTAGATATTGAGTTTACTCGCACTACAAATAACTGCATCTACATGATCTATAAATGCCAAATTGGTGTACAGTTTGTCCTCCTTTTCCCTGGAATCCTGCGATCCTGCAATGAAGTTCAGCATTTCATGTTTGGAATGCGAGGCCCCTTGACTACGACGCACAGGATATGAATGCTGTAAAAACTAGAAACAATGATTAAAAAAATTTATTATTTTGTCACATACCAAGGGCCTCCAAATTTAATCTCTTCGCACAAACCAGTTGAATTGAATATTATAAATAGAATAGTACATTTGTCTGATTTTGTTCAGTTTAATTAAGAATAATAGATCAATTTCTATGGGACATTTAACCTTATTATAACAGCATGTCACCAGTGGCAAAATTTTGCGACACGATGAGCGCACGTGTGCACTGTTTTTATCTGCATTTACAAAAAAAAAAAATTTGCGGTGATTTCTGACTTCATTTGTGAAAGGTTTTCAAAAATAAACTATCATGAAAATCTGAAACGGTTGGAAGTACCTACAACCAAAAGTCAT